>JAMPIV010022338.1:0-262500 GCA_024509875.1 Oreohelix idahoensis | reverse complement strand
GAGAAAGAGAGAGAGAGAGAGAGAGAGAGAGATGAACAACTATAAAAGAGAAATGGTTTTTCTTTGCTACAGCAATGTTTTACTTGAGAATGTTTTATTGTCGTTCAGAATTAACATCTTCTAGAACACAGTAACGTGTGTGAGTTGCCGAATTTTGTCAGTGAACTTGTTAAATGTATGTGATATTGTTATATCACGGCCGGATGAAAGCATGTTGGGCCCGCTACAAAAATAAGAAGTGGTACCATTGTAAACAGCAACAATCCATATGACTCGGTGTTGTTATTGCTTCTTGTGAAAAAGCAAATTTTGCAACAAAATATACAGCCTTTAAGTTCATTGTCTATATGTGCTACAGATGACAAATTACTTAGCTGAAGAGTTAATTGTCTTGCTTTTTTTAAAGTTCAAAGTCTATAAGCTCTATTTTTTAAAATAAGTTACTTATATGAAAACTATATTTTTTAGCTTTACATGATGCAAACATAACAGTTCAAAATAATCTTTCAAGAACTTACTTTCACCTCTTCCCTTCACTCTCATTGTGGTGAAAAGTACAGTGATACAACGTTAAAATATCTCCAATTATAAAGATAACGGGTAAGATAACATGTAGGGATAAAATTATACATAAGATACGAGGATACATTCTCGCCTACGCCAGCGCTTTCTACCGCCATTGAAACTAACTAGTTAGACATGCAGACGAAACGGTTTACCCTTTTAGACGGGAGGGGAAACGGAGATAAAAAGGAAAAAATATGACTGAACACGTGTTTGAATCTAAAAGGCAAAAAGACGCAATTTGTAGTTTAAAGAAAAAAATCACGCCACTAGTTGACACAATGTAAGGAATTGGTAGAAAAACTAACCTTGAGAAAAGTAGGATTTTCTTTAATAATAAAGTTATGAAAATAAAACCTACCTAGTTTGATAGCCCATCTTGAGCAGAGAAATAATATACTTTTAATTATACAGACGGACAGATAACACGAAAGATATTGACGAAAGACTGTATTGTTCACATCAGACTAGCGAACAGTTTTTTGTGCATATTTCACTAACGTTACATTTTGGCGTCCTTGAGCCCTAAAAATGCAAAAATCAAACTGCAATGAACTAGAGGGGAAAGTCGGAGGATAGAAGCTAAAAATAACTTAGGGGGCAGGTTTGTGCAGTTTTTGCGTGTAGTTAGTCCAAAAAACCAAGTGTATTTTTGTGAAAAGCCAAGTAGAGACAGACGGACCAACAGAAAATAATACACACTTGACTGAGATTTGACTGAAATTTGACTTTTGGTTTGAATATTTGAAAAAAGTTATAGGGGAAGTTCGTTGATTGGACAGAAGTATTTATATTAGTGAATGAGAGACGCGCACTTGTACCATTTGATATAAGACTGTCCATTAACACAGTTCATGACTGCTAGAGGTGATTTCCAGGAATTAATAAATAAAAATCAGTGGGACGCCCTAATCTAGCCAGCAGCTCAGCTGAGTTTTGCTAGTCCTAATTAACTGTGTTCTCAATTCTGAATTGTGAGTTTCTGATCTGGCACTACGATTGTGTCAGATGTTCTTGTAGAAGTACAAGAGCGGGTGTCTGTGCAGCCTAACATTTTACTCCAGCTACTGAGAGGAGTGGGCCACAAGAATTCTATACTACATCATTACAGGCCAGTAAAGTGCAACCTGGCCTGCTGGAGATTCATTAACAAACCCCACCATCAATAAAGAAATAGCGCTTGTAATATAAACATTAACATCAGTCCCTATGTCAAGGACTATGAAATTTGTAACCACAGATTGGGCATGATGACGCCACCCCAACTAACCATCCAGTGCTAGTTTTCCCAAGACAGTGTAGATACCATTAATAATAATCATTGTAATAATATACTTATGTACAAAAGTTATATTTGATTATGCAATATATATATGCATTTCATTGATAAATACCTATCATTTCATATGTTCTGACCAAAAGAAACAATTGGTTCAGGACTAATAAATTTAAAAAATTTTTAAACTTAAACTTTAACAGCCAGTGTTAGTTCAGTGTATTATAGAGTTATTATTATTATTAGACTTATTAATTACATGTGTGTGTGTCTGTGTATTTTATTACCTACACATTACATTTCAGTACCCTAGACTTTTAACGTAGCTAACACTCATTATAGTAGAATAGGTCTGTTTGAGGTCGTAAGTGGTAGCAGAAAGGCCTCCTGTAACTCCCATAAGCTTTTATCTCAGGAGCCTTCACAGCTGACCTCACACAGTACACTAGGTAACATAACAACCATACAATAACATCAAAAACCACTACAAATATTGGGGTCTTGTCCGGGGATTAAGTTATTAAAGATATTAGGATCTCCTGGTCTGGGAATTAAACTAGTGGGGGCATAAGGGAATAAATTTAAAAGTGTCCCTTAAAATGAAAAGTGGAAAATAAGAGTTGATGAATCTTCACAGCCAGTGGTAATTAATTAATTAATATATTACCTTGATAATTACACTTTGTTGTTTACCTTAGTAATTGCTAAATTGTGTGTTTGAGTATGGCAGATCTAGCAAAATTTAGATCGGCTGCTGTGCTGACGGCGAAGGAGATGAATATGGAGGGTCAAGTTTTAATTCAATGTGTGACTTCAGAATGTGACAAGTATATTGAAAGGGAAGATAGGAGGTTAGCTGAAGAGAAGAGGTTACAAATTGAGGCTGATAAAGAACTTAAGAGGCTGCAGATTGAGGCTGACAAAGAGGCTAAGGCATTGGAGGCAGATAGGGAGAGTAAAAGGCTCCAATGGGAGGCAGAAGATAAGAGATTGACTGCCGAAAGGGAGGCAGAAGATAAGAGATTGACTGCCGAAAGGGAAGCAGAAGATAGAAGATTGCAAAGGGTGCACGAGTTACGACTAAGGGAGCTGGAATTACAAGGCCATGCTCCTGAAAATGGTGCCAGCCCTTTTGCCTCAGATACTACGCCTAGTCAGGGAACCTCAACCTCAGCTATGGGGTTTCATTTAGACCATTTTAGTGAGAAAGACGATGACATCGAGGGGTACCTTAGTAGATTCGAACTATTAGCTACTACTTATGGGTTAGAGAGAGAGAGAGGTGGAGTCTTAAGTTATCCCAGGGACTGAGAGGTACTTCTTATGAAGTTTTTGCTAAGATGCATAGAGACGACCAAGACAATTATGACATGCTAAAGCAGGCTTTGTTATTGAGATATGAAAAGAATGGTGAATTTTATGGTAAGAAGTTTAGAAATGCCAAACTGTTGTCTGGGGAGACATACCACCAATTCTCTGCCAGACTGGAAACCTATTTGGAGAAATGGACTGCTCTGGGGAAGACCCAAGATCTCAAAGAGATGATCATGATAGAGCAATTAAGAGAGTCCATGGCTCCAGACCTGAGAAAATTTCTCATGGAACAAGGTGCAGAGAGATTGGGGGAGGTTTTAAATGTCGCTGAGAGGTATCAGGCAGCCCAGGCAGAGGTAAGTGGCACTAAAAAGAAGCACATAGAAAATTTTAAAACTCCACAGCAATTTAGTAAATTTGATACGAGAGAACAAGGTAATAAAGGAAGGACAAACTTTGATAGGCCACGAAATGATTATCGTGATAGAAATTCACAGTTCAATGACCAAAAATATAACGAAAGAAAACCGTTTAACCAAGGAAAGAGATGGTGCAAATGGTGTAAGAAAGACAACCATAACACCGAATTTTGTAAAAGGAAACCTTCGAACATTGCTGCAATGAAGTCGGGGAAACAAAGATTAAAGGTTAATCCTAATGGACAGCAGGAACCTTATCACCCCCCCCCCCCCAGTTTGTGAGGATGTTATTTGTAATGGGGTCACCATAAGGTGCCTATATGATACAGGTTTGGATTATGATTCAGTTGTGAAGTCTAGCCTAGTGGACCCAAGTCAGTATACCACAGAAACAGTGGAAATACAAGGGGCGACTAAGGACATACCACTCATGACACTTCCCATCGCTAGGATAACGGTGAAAACTCGCTATGTGGAAGGAGAAATCAGAGCAGCAGTGATAGATGAACCAATCTACCCTCTGATATTGGGGTGTAGATACGTCTTCTTGGGGAATCCCGAGAGACCTGTGATCATGGCGACAGTGCAGACCAGGTCACAGAAAAAGGAGGAAGAAGGTGAACCTATAAATGCTCATCCAGAAGAGATGAGGAAGGCGCAGGCTGAGGATAGGACCCTCAAGCCATGTTTCAAAAAATTGCCCAAATGCCACACACCTCCAAGCAAGGGAGAGTACTTTATGAAGAACAAATTGATCTACAGGAAGGCCGGAACTGGAACAAATGGTCACAACCAGCTGGTTCTTCCCACTTCATATAGGGATAAAGTGATGGAACTAGGGCATGCGATTCCCTTCAGTGGTCACATGGGGATCAGCGCCACAGGACAGCGTATAACTTGTCATTACTTCTGGCCAGGGATAACGGAGGATATAAAAAGATATGTCAAATCCTGTCCAGAATGTCAAAGGGTAGCTCCAAAGCATTGGACTGCTCCTGCAACTCTAGGGGAAATGCCCATAGTGGGAACACCTTTTGAGAGGGTTGCAGTGGATATTGTGGGACCTCTCACTCGGACCAAGAGGAGGAACAGTTACATCCTTACTCTGGTGGACACTTGTTCTATGTGGGGAGAGGCGGTAGCCCTGCCATCAATTGATTCGAAACATGTAGCAGAGGCACTACTAACAATATTCACAAGATTAGGATTCCCGCATCAAATCTTGACTGATAATGGCTCACAGTTCAAGGGGAAACTAACGGAAGAAGTTTTTAAGCTATTTCAAGCCAGACACTTTCATTGTAGTCCGTACCATCCACAAGGGAACGGCCAGGTAGAGAGGTTCAATGGGACTCTCATTTCTATTCTGAGGAAGCTGGCACATGAAAAACCGGATATGTGGGATCAATTTCTGCCCGCCGCGTTGTTTGCATATCGGGAGGTACCACATAGTTCAACCTGGATGGCTCCCGCAACCCTGCTATTTGGGAGGCCAATAAAAGGTCCATTGGAAGCCTTATTAAGGACCTGGACAGATGAGAAAGCAGAAGAGACTGTTACCTCATCATATCAATATGTGAACGAACTGACCACTCGTCTGAAAGCTGGATGGAAACTGGCAAATGATAATTTGAGACAAGCCAGGAAGAAACATGCAGCGTATTTTAATAGAAAGGCAAAGGACAGAGAATTAGCTGTAGGAGAGAAGGTGCTTCTTCTACTACCCGGCAGCCAGAATAAGTTGCAAATTGGATGGCAAGGTCCATATACGGTTCTAGAGAAGGTGTCTATAACAAACTATAAAATTGACAAAAAGGGGAAGGAGAAGGTATATCATGTAAACCTTTTAAAGAAGTATCTGGACAGACCACTCCAGGAAAGCACCCCCTTACTGACCTTGGCTATCGCAACTAAAATGAAAAAAGAACCACTCACCTCACATGAATACCCATTACATCCTTGTGAAACAGCCGCACAAGTAAAAGTCAGTAAGCACCTGACTAAAAATCAGAGGGAGAGAGTTCCAAAGGTTCTGGAGGAACATACAGATGTATTAACAGATAAACCAGGACATACAAATTTGCTACAGTATGACATGAAGTTGGGAGACTCAAACCCAATCTGTATGAGAGCTTGTTCTATTCCGTTCGCGAAGGAGAAGGCATTAAAAGAGGAAATAGATTATTTGTTGAAAGAAGGAATTATTTCACACAGTGAATCTTCTTTTAGCTCCAGTGTAGTGTTGTTGAGGAAACCGTCTGGGGAACATAGACTGTGCATAGATTACAGGAAACTGAATGCTGTCACAGAAGGACAAGTGGATCCATTACCAGACACAAAACAGTTATTTGCCAGATTGAACAAGGCAAAATACTTTTCGAAGGTGGATCTTAGCAAAGGCTATTACCAGATTCCAGTGAAGCCTGAAGTTAGACCTTATTTAGCCTTTAGCACCTCGGAAGGACATTATGAATTCAACATGCTACAATTCGGACTGAAAAATGCTCCGAGTGTATTTTCTAGGATGATGCGCAAATTGTTGGATCCCTTGAATAATCCATGTATCACGAATTTCATGGATGATATTCTTGTCGCCACAGAAACATTTGAGGAACACATTAACTCTCTGAATATGTTATTTGATAGGCTTAGGGAAGCAAACTTAACTGCTAGACCAACAAAATGTTGTATTGGATGCAAAGAGTTGGAATTCTTGGGACATACTGTATATCAGGGTAACATGACCCCTGACCCCAAGAACTTGGAAAAAACTGCAGAGAGCACCTAGACCACAAACAAAAAAAAGACGTGCGATCATTCGTGTCGTTATGTGGGTTTTACCAAAAATATATCAAAAATTTTAACTCTATATGAGCTCCTCTGACTGATCTGACTCGCAAAGGAAATCCAGATAAAATTGTTTGGTCTGCGCAATGTGAATTGGCATTTCAAGAGTTAAAGGAAAAACTCACTAGCAAGCCTATTCTCAAATTGCCTGATTTGACTCAGGACTTTGTGGTGAGAACAGATGCAAGTAATGTAGGCCTGGGGGCGGCTTTGTTGCAAAGGTCCTCTTCACCCAGTGGGGAACTGAACCCAGTCGCTTATGCAAGCCGCAAGTTGAACAAAGCGGAGCAGGGATATTCCACAAGCGAAAAAGAATGTTTAGCGTTAATCTGGGCAATAAAAAAGTTCCAAATCTATCTGTATGGTAGGACTTTTGTGGTCCAGACGGATCACCAGCCCCTAGTGTTCTTATTTCAGGCCAAGCATGAAAATGCAAGATTGTTAAGATGGTCTTTATTATTGCAACCTTATCTGTTTATTATCGAATATATCCCGGGGTCACAGAATGTCGGTGCAGATTTCCTCAGTAGGCACACCTGTGATCAAAATTAGAGTAGTTGGCCGGCGGGAGGTTAATTTTATCAATGTGTATCACTGCTTTTGGAAATTGCATTAGTGCATGTTCTCAGGTGGGGAGATGTGTGGTGAAAAGTACAGTGATACAACGTTAAAATATCTCCAATTATAAAGATAACGGGTAAGATAACATGTAGGTATAAAATTATACATAAGATACGACGATACATTCTCGCCTACGCCAGCGCTTTCTACCGCCATTGAAACTAACTAGTTAGACATGCAGACGAAACGGTTTACCCTTTTAGACGGGAGGGGAAACGGAGATAAAAAGGAAAAAATATGACTGAACACGTGTTTGAATCTAAAAGGCAAAAAGACGCAATTTGTAGTTTAAAGAAAAAAATCACGCCACTAGTTGACACAATGTAAGGAATTGGTAGAAAAACTAACCTTGAGAAAAGTAGGATTTTCTTTAATAATAAAGTTATGAAAATAAAACCTACCTAGTTTGATAGCCCATCTTGAGCAGAGAAATAATATACTTTTAATTATACAGACGGACAGATAACACTAAAGATATTGACGAAAGACTGTATTGTTCACATCAGACTAGCGAACAGTTTTTTGTGCATATTTCACTAACGTTACATTTTGGCGTCCTTGAGCCCTAAAAATGCAAAAATCAAACTGCAATGAACTAGAGGGGAAAGTCGGAGGATAGAAGCTAAAAATAACTTAGGGGGCAGGTTTGTGCAGTTTTTGCATGTAGTTAGTCCAAAAAACCAAGTGTATTTTTGTGAAAAGCCAAGTAGAGACAGACGGACCAACAGAAAATAATACACACTTGACTGAGATTTGACTGAAATTTGACTTTTGGTTTGAATATTTGAAAAAAGTTAGAGGGGAAGTTCGTTGATTGGACAGAAGTATTTATATTAGTGAATGAGAGACTCGCACTTGTACCATTTGATATAAGACTGTCCATTAACACAGTTCATGACTGCTAGAGGTGATTTCCAGGAATTAATAAATAAAAATCAGTGGGACGCCCTTATCTAGCCAGCAGCTCAGCTGAGTTTTGCTAGTCCTAATTAACTGTGTTCTCAATTCTGAATTGTGAGTTTCTGATCTGGCACTACGATTGTGCCAGATGTTCTTGTAGAAGTAAAAGAGCGGGTGTCTGTGCAGCCTAACATTTTGCTCCAGCTACTGAGAGGAGTGGGCCACAAGAATTCTATACTACATCATTACAGGCCAGTAAAGTGCAACCTGGCCTGCTGGAGATTCATTAACAAACCCCACCATCAATAAAGAAATAGCGCTTGTAATATAAACATTAACATCAGTCCCTATGTCAAGGACTATGAAATTTGTAACCACAGATTGGGCATGATGACGCCACCCCAACTAACCATCCAGTGCTAGTTTTCCCAAGACAGTGTAGATACCATTAATAATAATCATTGTAATAATATACTTATGTACAAAAGTTATATTTGATTATGCAATATATATATGCATTTCATTGATAAATACCTATCATTTCATATGTTCTGACCAAAAGAAACAATTGGTTCAGGACTAATAAATTTAAAAAATTTTTAAACTTAAACTTTAACAGCCAGTGTTAGTTCAGTGTATTATAGAGTTATTATTATTATTAGACTTATTAATTACATGTGTGTGTCTGTGTATTTTATTACCTACACATTACATTTCAGTACCCTAGACTTTTAACGTAGCTAACACTCATTATAATAGAATAGGTCTGTTTGAGGTCGTAAGTGGTAGCAGAAAGGCCTTCTGTAACTCCCATAAGCTTTTATCTCAGGAGCCTTCACAGCTGACCTCATACAGTACACTAGGTAACATAACAACCATACAATAACATCAAAAACCACTACACTCATATCCTTTTATTTTTGCGTTGCATGATCATTAATCACCATTTCCTTGTTTGATCTTAGTGAAGTCTGCAGGAAATATTTTGTAATTTACCTTGCAGGAATCCAGCACCAAAACGTCACGTGCTTTCGTGGTGGTGGTTTCTGCAGCAATTTATAGGACATGATGAGGTTGCCTGTTACATGCAAAACCTCACGTTAGTTTTCGTAAGTCGCCTCTTACGACATGATATGCCCGACAGAACAATAATCCTATTCACTCTGTGTCTACTCAGAAACTACACTGAACACTTCAGGTGTAACTTAAAATTCGATTCGCAAGTTTATTCCGTCTGCAGATGTTTGTAACGAAATTCGATATACTTTACTTCAGGAGATTTTGACATATGTTAAAAGACTGACATTTTGTGAATCCATATCAATTACAGAGCTGAGGTAGAAGTTCAATAACCGGGCAAAACATTTTCTGACTCTGACTCCTAACATTTTAGAAGTCCAGCTCTGGCTTCCGACTCTGACTACAGTTTTTTTATTTTTTTTTTAAACTAGTCATATAGTAAAAATGTCGAAGTCGGAGTCTGGACTTTTTTTTACCAACTCCACTAAAAAATGACCGACTCCAAGCCTCCCGATCTCGACTTCGACTTAACATTCCTGGGAATAACTTGCAACAGAAACTAAATACAGCATCCTGTGCTGGTGAATGTATAAACCATGTTTGTTTCATCTTCAGATCGTCTAGTCGCAGGTGAAGACAATGGACAAAACAAAAAAAAACAACAACAACAAACAAACACAATGACACATGCATTCGCGCGTCTTTTCATTCGCTTTGATATTAATGTTTGTTAAATTCCTAGGGTTCATGTTTTATAGCGAAAATTCTAAGATTATCATCTTTTATAGGTGATCAGTTGCCCACACTACCTCGGACAGTTCCCGATTAAATAGCGATGTGCATATAATCTGGGCATAGACCATTGACATGTTTGAGAATGCTATTGCTTTCCAGTGATGTACAAGTAGACGACACTAAATGATAAAACTGACTTTTTTTTAAATAGCTCAGTACTTTTTACATTGAAACTGGTGTCTTAAAAAAGCCATTTCATGTGCCATGTTGCTGTATCAACAATTATTTGTCTTTCAATTTTTTGTTTTGTTTTTGCTTCTCTTTGCTTGTTTGTATGTTTGTTATTCGATAATTTGTCCAGTTAATTTTGTTCTCTGCAAAATTTTTTGTAAGGGATATTAAATTTTTGTTTGACCTTTCTTGTTTAAATATGATTAATTTATGCGCCAAACAAAACTTAAGCATAAATACGCGAGAACAGATTTGTGTTCACGAAATCTATTTAATTATACGATTTTTATTAATAAAAATAATTTTCAAAATTTCCCGGGTCCCATCCATTTTTCCCGGGACCCGACTGATCAAAATGTCCCGAACAAGAAACCCTAGTAGGCACGTTTGTGGTTAGGTTTTTCTCTGTTAGTTTTCCACGTCTTAGGTTCAACTCAATTTCTTTTTTAAAAAAACTGCGTTATCTTTTCCAAACTACATCTATACTACTCAGCATTATGCCACACATTAACACTTACTGACAAATGCCAGTCATCCACTCATGGAAATCTAATCTCTACGCGTTTCAAATTGCTTTACAACACCTGGTGAGGGTACTTGATAAAACTACAGTCTTCCGTTGGGGAAAGAGTAAAAATCTGGCCTTGAGCGCAGGAAAAACATTCCAACATAGACAATGAGCACACGATACAGTTTCACAGAAAATACAGAAACTCGTAATTTAGTCACAGTCGTGTATGTGGAAACAGGATAAATCTTGTCAAGAAAGCCATTTGAATTATTCTTAAGAAAGTATTTTGGAAACGTTTCTGATGTGTTCGTCAAAAGATAGTCAACGCCTACCCTCTAAAACTATAGCTGGACAATACAACCACCATCAACCATGGTCAGGAAATAATGTTCGGATGGGTGGGTAGGGGTAACTTCTACTAAAAATAAGATGCCTTACCTGTGGTTGGTTTGGAATTAGAATAATAAACTAAACTTAATTGGGTGTCACCAATCAGAACTCTACAAGGCGACATTTGTGCGTTGGCATAAATTCAACATAAAAACGGTTTAACATTTATCTACTGTATTTTCGAGTCTCGTCAAGGAGAGATCATTGATAGCCAGAATAAGGAGTAGTAATAAGGAGTAATAATAATAAAGCTTCAAATATAGTACTGAGAGCCACCTGTACGAGGAACCTTCCTCAAGTGTGAAGAGTTAGAAGTTTATGTTAAATCAGAACCATAACCACCGGAAGGACAACTGCATGTTAAACAGTTGCACAATATTACGGCCTTTCTGTGCATCAAGTCTGGATATAATTCTTAACCCTTTCGGGTTTTTGGTCCCAGTTGCCAGAAGTCGGCGCTAGGCACTTACAACAGACGGGTATTGAGGACACTTGACAAGGAAACCTGAGAAGTTACCCTGACCTTGCAAGGGACGTACTGCTGCCAATACAACTCGGACTCTTGAAGAGAAGGAACCGTCAACATTTCACAGGGAACCAGCAGTGATTGAACCAGAATACAGCTGTCCCTACGCCGCCAGTTAAGTACCCAGTACTTGCTCAGCCTGCGGACACTTTATGTTTACAAAACCACCATTCCTGAATATCTTCCAATGAAGTTGTTGATCAAATAATTCACCATTAAATATCATGTTTTATATGTAAATATACATCATTAGTTGCTAATCAATTAGTTGAGAGAAATTGATGTCTGCCCCCGTATGACTCATTTTTTAAGTGCACACACATACAATCAGGAACACGGGTACGTTAACCTAACAGTGAAGTTAATTACTCTGAAAGAGGTGTTACAAAGTTAGGTATAGGTGATAGAAAAAAACCTGTTCTTCCCAACTGTTCTTCCCTTTACTAAGCAAATGGAAAGGAGGGGGGGGGGGGGGGGTTAAACAGAGTTAACCAATTATCAACTAGGCAAGAAAGTTAACAACAGGGTTACAAAAAGAAAAAGATTAAATTTCCTGTCATTCATGCACACGCGTGAGGATCCACACTCATATATTCACACACTTACCGAATGCAGCCTCAGACGATCCATAAAAGTATATAAAACAGCAAGTATTCTCTTGACATGTGAACTGTCTAGTCCTTCGATGTCCCGCCCCAGATGTTTGCGAGATTTTGCTGGTAATAAATATTCTCACTTATCGCAAGACTTGAAGACTAAGAGTTCTTGTGTTTTTATTATATAAAAAAAGGAGTCTATGGGATGGCACTGACACAGTTCGGCACAGGGGTGAAAATGAAGTGGTCTCTTTTAATCTTCCGCTATGGTAAAATTCCTTCAATGCGTGATGATAGTAACTGACCGGAAAGTTTTATTAAATCCAATTGAGGAAAAACTAGGCTCAGTCACAGTCAGGAAAATATGTACTCTCTCGCAGTAAACAGTAAATATAATATCGCTACTGGCGATGATTACCTTCCAGTTTATCTTACAGGTTTGTAATGATAATTTGATGATTGTTCTTTAAAATGTTCTTGGGTGGGCTTTATTTCATTTAATTATGACAGCTAGGTCGCAAAAGACCGCCACAAGATTATATTTAAAAGAAATGTTTCTTCAATATGACTGGAAGTTTATAGGATGATTTCTTTATTTCTTTCTTTATTTAGCTGGGACCGCAGGTTACGATCACTCTGTGTGAAAGAAAAAAGACATGTAACATACCGAAAAATCAAGCGCGATAAATTTCCCGTTAAGCCTATAATACACTCGAGTATTTAATTATGTATTTAATAAACACTGCGCGAATTCTAGTGGTTAAAAACACACATCTATAAAACTAGGACTTAACTGAATTTATTAATTATAAATTCCTTCGCGACTTTAAAAGTTAATTTAAGCATCTATTATCTTTTGAATAATATAATAGATAGATCATTATATTTACAACTGGAACTATTGAGATGGTTTAATTTAATAGATTTAAATTAACACAAAATCCATTGAAATAGAATGACTGAACTAGACCACTGATCACTTTACACAATATATTACCGCTTTGCACAGAATAGAAATCACTGCAAATATATATATAAAATCCAGGGGAAAATCTATAACAAGATTTCAATAAAGCTAGTGCTCCTGTAAAGGTCTGGCCAGCGAGTGATAAAGTATCTATTCTTCATGGTCTATTTAGCTAAAATGGAATGTAAGTTGAGTGGGACATGATAAACTTGACAGCTCTTTTCATCCCAGGAACTTTGGGGGATCTGACCGCCAAATCAAGGAAAGAAGCCGCCCCCCTGGTCTTCGTATCTCCGCTCGCTGCTGCCCGTTTCGGCTTTCCCCGTTCGCTCGGTTCTGCGGTTGACACCGAGACGCGAAAATAGCGGCAAGCAACTGCGTCTCGTATCAGGGACCACTACTGTTTTTGATAACGCCGATAGTCTCCCCTGAAATCCTTCAGTCTGTCTCTTTGATCGTGGTCGCACTATCTGTTTGATTCTGGCGACGCCCCCCACTGGCCAAGTTAATGAAAATAACTGCCTATGATTGTTCAAGAGATGTTAGTGGGCGTGATTTAATCTCTCCTTAAATCAATGCGATGACCAGAATGAACGATAGGTAAACTTTCCGCATATCAATCAGCAAACGTGTTTGCCCTCTGTGTGGAACAGTTGCATAGCTAATGAATCCACGTGAAAGAAGTCCCGTTTTACAAGAATTACAACAAAGTTCAGGGTCAGCCGAGTTCGTCCATCACACTAAGTAGTACAGATGTAGTATGGAAAAGATAACGCAGTTTTTGTGTTATATATATATATATATGAATGACAGCGCCATTTTGTCTGTCGTTCTCTGCCTTTTTACTACAACATGGCGATTTGGGAGCCATTTTAGCGTTACTCAGTCAAGATCTAAAAATAGAACATTAGTCATGTCCGCTGACAGAGCAACAGCCAATCAGAGAAGAGAAGCGCTCAGACTGACCGCGCCTGAGTTTGGCCGGTTGAAATCTTCGGTCATTTCGACGCTAGACGCAGAGAGAAGAAGTCGCGAAACCAGAGTTGAAATCTGAAGATGCCTAGGACTTGTGAGTAGATATAGGCCTAATAATATTCTCCAACATTCTAAAGTCTTTATAATGTTAGAAAGGATATAGGGATGTAGGTCTCTACATATTTGGTATCATGTTTAACAAAATAATTAGATAAATGTGTTTCCTAAGGAGATTTCTTTTAGGACATTTAGTTCTGAAATGATAGATGAGTGAAAATAATGTGTGGATAGATTTTACTAGTGTTAAGTCCAGATTGCGGCTGTAAGAGTTTAGAAGCAATTATTTCATTCATCAGACCAAGCAAGAAAGGCAAAAATAGTAGGAAAGTATTTCATACATGGAACTGGACAGAGATGTTATCTGGGACTGTAATTTAGTTTTGTTGGCAAGATGGCAACCCGGGGGGGGGGGGGCACGTGTTGATGACTGTGCATAAAGATGACGCATGTGAGCGACAATAACATGTTTAGTTACCACACATTTTTAGTTACCACGTGTCGGGGGGATAGGCCTATAATACGCTATTTTATATTGTGTGAATTGACACGTAGGTGAAGGCAGGTTAATGTAATTTTCTTCAGTAATGGAAGGGGTAGTTTAGGTTAAAGTGTATTTCACAATAATTGATCATAATACTACTGTATATATTTAGTGGGTCACTTTGAGATTAGTTTAATTACAACTGTTGTGTACACAGTTTTGTAGTGCTAAATTTCCCTTTGAGAAAATGAATCTAGCTTTAGGTATTTAGATTTCTGGTGAGCGCAATGTCACTCCTTGGTGCGTAAGGCACTTTGAGACAGAGGTGTTTCTCTGTTTGCTCCTTGCGGAGCATGGAAACACCAATGCGGCTGGTGTCCATTACAGGCCCACAAGAAGCATTTTTATGCTATTGCAGTGGTTGTTTCGGTAACGATGCGTTTCATATGATGAGATTCCCAGTCTCATCAGTGGTCATATACGACACGCTTGTTGCCAGGCGCACCAGTCGTCACTTACGACATGCTTCAGAGTGCAGAACGAATATTGATGTGGATCGGTTGCGAGGGAGTAGCTTATTCTCATTATTGAGAGTATTCGTTGTACATATAGTTGAATATTATTCTATGTCCATTTTATTATTATTTAATTATTGTTATGTGTAGAATGGTTTGTGAGAGCACGTGGGCTCACTTGGAGATATATATTTCTCTTCTCGCTCCTTATGGAGCAGTGGGTCACCAATGTGGCTGGCATCCACATGAAGCCCTCACAAAGTATTCATATGCTCGTGCAGTAGTGGTTTCGGTAGCAATCTGTGTTACATGGTGAGATTGCCAGCCTCATGCACAACACCATACTAGTCTCATTAGACGACATGCATGAGTATGTGTGTGTGATAGTTGAGTGTCTCAGGTGGCGTGGAAGGACTGTTTGGCAGGTGAGAGTATCGTTTCTCATTATTTAACTATTATGATTTTAACTAACCGGTGCTTTGTTTCTGTTTCAGATTAGCAATAGAGCATTGGATGGGTGTTTTGTTTTGTTTGCTTTGTTTTATTTGTTTAATGTTTGCTTCATGCGCTTGGTCACTGACTGGGTTTGTATGAATAAATACAGCCCCTGCCTTAAGAATCAGAGTTTTATTGTTGATCGGGTCGGTTGCGAGTGTGCAAGAAGGTGATCACATATCACAACAGCATCATCATCATCTCGTCCACCCTATCATATATATATATATATATATATATATATATATATATATATATATATATATATATATATATATATATATATATATATATATATATATATATATATATACACACACAAACATACGGGGCTATTAAATTAATATTTTGCTGAATCACCATTCCGCTAGCGGCTCATAAAATACGAGTCAAAAAATTTTTTCTCACCGAAGCAATCGGAGAATACTACAGTTATAACCATTTAAATGACTCAGTTGTTATACGTGCCATCCTATAAATCCTGGTGAGACTCCCTGAAATAGAAGCACCAGGCTTCTGTTAATATCTCTGCTAAAAGTAAACTTGAGCAAAGTTGATACCTTTGAAAACCCTCATCCTTTTACTCGAAGTTTGACCATTAGTGGACCACCACTGCAGAGCAGGGGAGACAACCCACCACAGCAACTCAGCCACTAATTGCTACATCGAGAGACCAAACCACAATCAACAGTCAGTACAAAAACCAATTGAAGAAAGAAAGATATATGAACAACATATTCTAACAAATCCACCAGCTTCATAGGCACCAGCAGAGCATCCTTTTCCGCTTATAACTGGCCACTGTAGATTACTGGGCCACCTTAGGATATCTCATGCTAAAGAATGTTCACGTGGAACCGGAATCCTGGCTCCTGAACATGTTCTCCAAAACTACCCAGTCCACAATGACCTATGAAGTCAAAACTGGCGAGAGGGCGCAGAGCTGAGGCAGAAGCTATAGAGCTGCTGCATGCACCTGGAACATATTGTGGACTTTGTCCTGGTGACAGGTATGCACATTTACCATGACTAACAAAATAAACGCAGAAGAAGAATTGTTCCAGTCATAATTAGATGTTGTAACGCCACATGGTCACTATTTGTTATGCATTCTCGCTAGTATTATCAACTCCACACGTTCTTCATCATTCACTACTATTTCAACTATATTATAATGTTCAACTATACATCATGAAAGGAACACAGTTCGAGCCTAATTCTATCAGTCCTATTTCTCGAATCATATCCAATCTTTACTCCAGTGGTCTATTGGATAATATTGGAAGAGGACCAGATCTGGAACTGATCGTTTATCTTTCATTCGTTGGTGATTATCACTATGTCTTACGGGAGCCGCGCTAGCGTAGTGGTTACAACACCGCTCTGGCGACCGGGTGATTCAGGATCAAACCCGGGGCGACGTCATTTGAGGATTTTTCGTCGACCGGGATTTGGACTGGATTAACTCGAGACCTGGCGAGAACATTTGAAGAAATGTCGTCGACCAGGGACTGGCGGCTCCTGAGCCGACCCAGCTCTAATGGGTACCTCCGAAAACGGCGAGTATCTGCCTGAATGGCGAGGGACACTTGTCTCTGTACAAGAAAATAGGATTCTCACGTAAAAATCATTGTCAGGTTAGACATTAAAAATAACCTGAGATTTCGCCTCGAGTATTAGCGGGCGTGCGGAAAAAAAACAAAAAACTATGTTTTAAACCCTTCTAGTTCTGCCAGGAATTTCTTCCTTACTATACAAGCCGAACCTTCTGTTTACAGCAGTGCTTCTTAACCTTTTGTCTCGCACACATTTATACCAACTTAAGAAGCCTTGCACCCCTTTGACATCTTAAGAAGCCTCTCACCCCTTTACATCTTCTTAAGAAGCCTAGCACGGCATTATCTTCCAGGTCGTAAAATATACCATAAATAAGAAAAAGAGAAAAAAATATGTTGTGAAAAATGCCAAGTACAAAATGTGATTAAGTGTCGGTTTTTAAATCATGTTGTCACTGTTCCATTTTGTAGAGATACATTTGAGTTATGTGTATGATATAGTGATTATGAGGATTGGCTTTCTAAAATAACTGGCACGTCTCGCACCCCCCGAAGTTTGGTATCGCACCTGCAGGGGGTACCTTCACCCCAGGTTTAGAAACACTGGTTTAGAGCAATTTCCCGGAGAGATTATCGGATTATCCAATGCTATCCTCTGTATCATCTACCAGCTATCGGAGGCCATCTGTTATCTATCCGACAAGCCACAGTTACACAGAGCTGTATTATTTTTACCCATGTAAAAAGACCTGTTAGCAAAGCCTGGCATTATCTCTAATCTCTAACGTACTGTTATCAAACATCATCATGAGCCTTCCTGTCACACGTGAAAAACAACAACAACAACAACGAATTGATAACTGATAACGCTGCCTCCTTGGAGCTCCCAAAATGACGGAACCTAATGCAATTGTTTAGACGTCGTTATACTTAAGCCGGCTGGCTGGCTCTGATCATAATCATCAATCGTCTAGTTTGTTCCAGTCTGTTGTTATTTTCTCCAGACATTTAGCATCCAGGGCTAATATCTGTGCTTGAGTCCGACAGTATCATGTGAACTGTGTTATTTTTCCAACTTGCACAGACGTGAAATCTGACTTTCTCAGATTCGTTTGCGCATCTTCTTAGTGTTGTAGTTGACTGAGTAACTTAGTGAACTAGCTGGATTCATCTAGGCTTGCCGTGATCTGTACTTAGTAATTATGTCACTATATTTTTTTCAACATTCGCGGGGAAACAATTGTGTTTCTTAGTGTAACATCATTATCATCATTTTTTTCGATCCCACTAGAGCAGATGGTTGTAACTGTTGTTCTCATCCATTATCTATTTTAGGCCGTTTTCTTTATCATTGCTCGTGAATTTCCCCATGTTTTGGCTTTCATTTCTGCCGGTCTCCTCCGAATTTTCTATGGCCTCCTCAGTCATCTCTTTCCCTGCTGGTTACAGTCAAGGGCATAACTCGTTGTATTTTAGTTTGTTTACTTGGGGGATACCTGTATATCTCCAGGGTCATCTCTAGTTGTACTGGTTGTTATCAGGTTCTATTTCACGGTCTGTGGTTGTTATCTGGACGCACATATGATCATCTGATACCGGCAATGTTACAAAGGCAAACTCACGTGTTGACGAAAACTGATATTCTTGATGACTGGGGCCATATTTCCGAACCGCAGAGTAGGACAGAATACAACTGTGTATCGTTCGTGTGTTACACCAATGGTTCTCAACGTTGTCCATGTGGCCTCCCAGGGGGTGGGGGGTGGGGGGGGCATGCCATATTTCTAGGTGCCACAGTAAGATAGTAAAGTACCTTTTCCCAGTTAACAGCTACTATGGGGGGAGGGGGCACAGAGGTAAATGAGGCTCAGATAGGGGTCATAAACAAAAAAGGATGAGAACACCTGTGTTACACCACAAATATTTAGTTTACGCTAAAACAAAAACTGCGCCTGTGCCGGTTAAGCTCTAAAGTTCCAAATAAAAAAATTACATTTTTGTTTCTCAGCGAGAAAGTTTCCTGAATGTTCTAAAGAAGATAAATATAATTAGGAAGACTGGAAAAGTAAACATATTCTTGCGGAGTTGTCATTATTTGTTATATAAATAAGAGAACATTATTGCGTACCGCGAAATTACGAAATATCCTTTAAATAGTCCGAAATTATTGTCCAAGCTGATGACAGCACTTCTAACCTGTGAGACAAACATTTAAAAAAAGCAGAGAAAGAAGTTCTCTGCTGCCCACCGAAAAAGAACGACGAGTCTGCTTGTTTAAAAACATCGGCTAAGAAGTAAATATTTGTGCAACATTTCAAAAGAACAAGCCCGTCTTTCATGCACCTGCACTGAGAAGCAGATGGTGCAATGCGCACTAGATAAAAAGGTAAATTCTGAATATTAAACAAACAGCGCAAGAACAAACAGGTAATGGTCACAGATGGCTATGCTTGTTGAAAGTGTGGGGCAGTTAACTCTAAAATATTTCTAAAACCCAAGTGTGTAATTATCAGAGAGTCGGGGGTGGTTGCTACCTTGTGTGTAGCACGTTTTAGGAAAAGCTCGGTAAGAGGTAAAGGCAGCCCTGTAGTAGATAATGCCATAGGGGAGGGAAGTGTTAGAGACTCACTACACTAGGTTCAGCTTCGAGAGCTGGGTTGACCATTTCCCTTCCCGCTTCCTTTGTCTTCCATAATTCAACAGCAGATTCATGTTTCTATACACAGATTATAGCGAGACGCCAGCATGTTTCGAACCTGGCAACTTTACCGCGAAAGGCCAGCGCTCTAACCACTCACAAACTTGACTTTGATTGAATATTTGGGGGGGGGGGGAGGTGGGAGGGGGGAACGGACAATTTAAAATAATACAAGACGAAAGACGGGGAGGGGGAGGAGGAGGGAGAAGCGTATTGGGTACTCTATAGTTACGAGTAAGTCACCTGCCAAAACAAGGCCGTGTTGTTGTGTTTTTTTTTTCCTGCTGTATGCCTTCATGACGGCATTTATTCTTCTCTAGTCATTTATGTGGATGGACTGGTTATTAAACTATGGAGCAATGCGTCAAAAATGGCATGGGAAGAAGTGAAAAAAGCCAATGGACTGAAATTTGACGAATTAATTTACATTTGCTTTATTCCAACTGTGACGAAATCAGTCGTGCACTTTTTATAACTCTCATCCACTCCGGCAGTATAACTTCATTTCTTCATTTTTCTGACTCATCACTTTTTATTAGGCATATTTCATGCACCTTCATTCTTTTTGCAGTGACCACCCCAGACTTGTTTACATTCCGCCAGGTGCATCGTAAGAATACCAGGTTAATTACACCGGTTAGCTGTAATCACGTAAGTCAGTCTAGCCAACCTTTGACAGAGACGATCCTTGTATGCGCAAGCTGGTCGCGCACGATCGATTCAAAGGAATACCATATTGTCTGTCAGGGACAGCCGTCTGAGATGGGCGAGGGCCCAGGTGATAATAAGATAATAGCTTCCGCCGGACCATCCTTGTGTAATTGTTACGGATGACCTGGCAGAGGGGACTATATTGGAAGGTAACATCTGGAAATCAAATAAGTTCACAGATTTGTTTATGAGTTGGCGGAAGTATAACAGCATTATTAGAAAGAAATCACGCGATGGAATTTTAAAATTTAATATTTTAAAACACGCGGGGGAGATTATGAATTTAAACACCCCTACCCAGATAGTGCTAAAGAGCTTACCATTGGTTTGATTTGAGAGCAGGAATATACAATGACTTTCATTGGAAAATTCGTCGGAAGTACAATCTGGGATTTGAACTGAGAAATGGGAACATAATCTAGCGAAATAGGAGACACAAATCAGACTGCATCTCCACGTCAAACCTGCAATTCACCAAAGCCAGAGAAAGAAGGATCGGACTAAAGATTCCAAAATAATAAGTGACAGATCGAAAGTATTTGGGCCACTTTAAAACTTAAAAGTAAACCCACATATTTAAATACAAAGACTGGAAACTTAAAGGACAGACCAGAGTAGTGGGGAAACTTCAAAACTTAAAAAAAGTAAACCCGCATTTTTTTAAAATACGAAGACTGGAGTCTTAAGGAATCAGATCACCTGTCATAACAGGAATCATGAAATTTCCAGACAAAGTGATTTGAAGCATCTAATAAAGTACTGTGTCCATTCTAAACTGTGCGAGAAGATTGTGTTCCCAAAAGTTACTAAGTGGTTATATATGAGGCTGGCAACCTCAACATATGAAAATAGTATTTTTAAACCACTACAACAAGCGCTGGTGGTTGTTTTATGCTAATTCGCTAGGAAACGCGACGACAGTAGCAACCCCAGACTCCGACTGGAGCAGTGATGGGTGATGATTAAATCACATGTGCATCAAGTGTATAGTATTATTTTGTGAGATATATGTACCTTGCTAATTTTAATTCAGGCAAATCATTGATTTCGCGCTGTCCAAGCACATATTTTCCCAGTTTAATACCCAGAAGAATATTGGTGGTTTGTAATCATCTTCCGTGAGTTACATTGTGTATACTCAAAAAGGAATTTAATTATTCAGAGAGAATAACATTGGTGGGTGGACAGCGAGACAATGCGCCTGTTAATTTGCAGCCCAAAAATTTACTTAGCAGAGGCATTTGTTTTTATTTTGCCTAAAAGATCGTGGTACTAAGCTATCAGACGGTTCGTGAAACGAAGCTTTCAGACCGCTCATAGAACAAAGCTATCAGACTGTGAAGTGTCATCATCACAAAAGAATTGACGAATCCAAGGCTGCAGGACTCACTTATACCAGCTAAGTGCTTGTAAAAAACACGAGCAAACGGACATTAAATTTTAATTTTAAATTTAAATCCTACACTCACGTCTCAATGACGAGAAATTTTAGTTAACTCTAAAATTCACCATCACTTCATCACTATTTTAACTTGTTAAAACTAATTGATTATTAAATGTGTTGCATGTTATTTTAAACTAAACAATCATAGTTGATTCAGTTATTATAAGAATGAAAGCAAACGTATGAGCAAGACTCTTTTACTATATATACCAACATTTAGAGATATAGTTACATCAAGAGAGCAACTTCTTGTAAAAGGGAATTTCGCTGAATTTACACCAGCTGAGGGCTTGAACGGGCTATAACCATTGCTTAATTCTTCACAAAAGGCGGTGGATCAGATATAAAAGTTAACAATTGCCCTGCCAATGCCGCATTGCTCTTGACTTCTGAATTATCTTGTGAATTCCGCCTGGGGATAGAAGCGTCTTTACCCTTCTATCTACAACTCTGCCAAGAGTAATCTTGTGCGAAAGTAGACACCTTTGACGACCCATTTTAGATACTCTTGCGTTTTGGCCACTGGTGGACTACTTCTGCAAAGCTAAGGGGATGCAATCTGTGACCCCAACTTGGTTTGTAAATGACGGATATTTTTAAAAATCTTGGCTTTGTACATCTAAAAAAAATGTATGTATATTGTGGTAAAGTGGAATGTTATAAGTATTTATAGGTGACTTAGTGTACTGACTGAGATCAGCTGTGAAGGTATCTGTATCTAATAAGTATGGTGTATTACAGATGACCTTACTTGCTACCACATTTATACCTCAGTCAGAATTATTCTGGAATATTGTGATGACTACGTTAAATGTCTAGGGTTATGAAATTGATGAAGTGTAAGTCACAACAACAACAGACAGATAAACAATTTAATTTATTCTACAACACTTTACAACACTGTGACACTCACACACATATAACACTCTATAAGACTATCTTAAATGAGTCAAGTGATTAAGTTTAAAAATATATGTATTAATTCTTGTCAATAATGGATATCCTGATTCAACTACACAGTGAACCAGGAATCACAATCAAATGTAATTACAAGTATTATTTACACAGTTTATATATATGAACTTTGTATTGACATAGTTTATTATTATTATTCTATGTGTGTAATTTGTGCAGTAGTAATATGAGGTAATACTGGTTTTGTTCAAGCTTGGTTGTTGTTTTTCATCATGACTTCAAGTGTTTGATTATCGGGGAAATAGTATTTGGAAACTTTCACAGTTCCTGTCATTTGAACCAATTAGTTGTCCCTCTATGGTTAACAAAATGTCAATTTTTGAGGGGGCACATAATGTTGAGCTACTCTGGCCACAGAAGCTTATCTTTCGTGATGGCGGCAGGAAAAGACTCCTCTGCTCGATTGCTTCACTGTGTTCTGGAGACACCTCACTGGTCGCTATCTGGACCCAGGAGTATGCTGTCAGCCTCTGGATTCAGCAAAACCCAGACCAGGTGCTGCTTCAATAACTAGGACCACAGTCCCTGAAACAAGAAGGTTGTACCTCCTACTTCAGATCTAATTTATAATCTATTTCTACACTGAACACAATACAGAACAAACACTGAGTTCAGAGCGGTAGGCCAACTGCTATCTTCATCTGAAACAATTTACACCAGTATTCTCCTCCTAAATGGTTACTACGCCTCTGCAATTCCAGCCTTAGTTCCTTCTAGTCAATAAGATAGGTGTCAGTATACTGTTTGGCAATTCCATGCAGTTTTACTTTTCTCCGACACCCCCTGTTCAGGTTGGAGCAATATTTAGGCCTTGCCTCATGTTTGCCACTGAACCACACACATATACAGGCATAAATTATCAATTTACATTCAATTTTCATTAAAAAGATATCGAATATATCAAGCTTACCACAATTCATGGAAATAATACACAGATACGTTGACTGGCGATGAATAATGGCACAAATTCCGATCTGCCTCTGTCCCAGACTTTTATTTAGAAAAATATGATCTGGCTCTCAACGCACTGTTTCTTAGTAAGTTTATTTTAACATGTGGCACTGAACTGACGCTCCTAATTGCCTATATTGGCGGGTCTAACCAATCGGGCCATGTTTACACAGCTTTTCAAAAAAAGTACTCCTACTCACGTTTCCCTAACAACAAAGAATTTGTATTTGTAGCCCGACTAATCGTGTTTAGACTTACATTTACTTCTATCCAATCAAATAGGATTTTACATGGTGGCCCATTTCCCGTAAAATGGTGGTTTCAAAACCTGCCACTGCGCAATTCTGATTTTGGTGTTGTCTGACAACACCACCATTTTATTTTGGCTATAATTTGTTAATTCCTAGACTATTTGCATAACGTTTAACATATTCTTTGTCAGCAAGTCCTAAGGAACCCAATTATATAAATTTAAGGGAGCTAGGTGGCTGCGTTCAAAATGTGCATTTTCTTCTACCTCCTGTTCACTTCGATACGATGTGGTGTCTGGGTACTGTCAGGCTTTCAAACGTAAACCAGTATAATGTCATGTTTCCCAATAAGCATTTTTCAGGTTTTTAAACCTAACTCTCGTATGGGTAGTGTTTTTTTTTAATCACTGTTCATCTGAAAAAAAGTATTGCTTCTGGCCTTTCGCTTGGGGAGGGTGGCATTAATTGTATATCGCGAGACGCGTGTTAGGGTGGCATGCGTTCCTGCTTTCAGCCCTCACTCTCTCTTTCTATCCTAAGTCCATCTGTCCTTTCGTTTATGTTAACGTAGTGTAATTAATGCTAGTATTAATTTAGGTCATTAATCAGCTTGCGTATCTCAAGGTTTTCTTAGAAATGCAGTACACGTTTTATTGTAGAAAGCGTGTAGTGATGCAGTAGGCTTTACTATCAACGTGAAACGTTACAATTTGCAGACGAAGTAGAAAACAAGGGTTTTTATTGTTCAACTAGCATGACGTTCTATTAACACAGGCGTACGCTATTGGAAAGCACGGGTCTTTAACCATTTCTCTTTCCTTTTATTGAATTTATGTGTTAGGCTTTACATTTACCTTTTAATTTATATATGTGGATTTAGAATGTTTCACGACAAATTCTCCCCTCTTAAAACAGACGTTATATGTCAGTCTATAATTCTATATACACATAGAGAAATTTATTATTATTTCTAGGGCTTACGGTGATTCTCATCACACGGATGGCGGCTTAAAAAATCCGCTCCCAGATTTTTCTTTCCAGATATACACTCTATGCAAAACTCAAATGGCTGCATCAGTAATGACCAACGGAGTAATCTAGAATTTTCATGTCTAGCCTGCGCTAGAAACGACAAGGGTTTGTGATCCGTTTGCAACTTAAATGCCTTCCCATACTGATAAATATTGAATTTCTTTATCGCCCATATTACTGCAAGACATTCTTTTTCGCTAGTTGAGTAATTGGTTTCAGCTTTATTCAACTTTCTGCTAGCATATGCCACTGGGCTTAATTCCCCATCCAATGCATCTGATTTCTGTAGCAGTGTCGCACCTAACCCAATATTACTGGCATCCGTCCTTACAATGAATTCTTGACTTAAGTCAGGTAATTTCAAAATAGGTTTGCTTGTGAGCTTTTCCTTCAATTCCTATTAAGCTAATTCACATTGTGGTGTCCATGTAATTCGATCTGGATTTCCTTTACGGGTCAAATCAGTTAACGGTGCACATATGGAATTAAAGTTTTTGATATACTTTTGGTAGAAACCACATAATGAGACAAAGGATCTCACGTCTTTCTTGGTTTGTGGTCTCGGGGCTTTCTTTAGTTTCTCTAAATTCTTGGGGTCAGGGGTCATGTTTCCCTGATGGACTGTGTGTCCCAAGAATTCTAATTCTTTACATCCAACGCAACATTTGGTTGGTCGGGCTGTTAAATTCGCTTCTCTAAGTCGATTAAACAGCATGTTCAGAGAGTCAATGTGTTCCTCAAATGTTTCTGTTGCTATAAGGATATCATCCATGAAATTTGTGATGCATGGATTATTCAGAGGGTCCAATAATTTTCTCATCATTCTAGAGAAGACACTAGGCGCATTCTTCAATCCAAATGGCAATCTGTTAAACTCATAGTGTCCCTCTGAGGTACTAAAAGCTAGGTATGGTCTAACCTCAGGCTTTACTGGAATCTGATAGTATCCTTTACTCAGATCCACTTTTGAGAAATATTTAGCTTTATTTAGCCTGGCAAACAACTGATTTGTATCCGGCAATGGATCCACCTGTCCTTCTGTAATAGCATTCAGTCTCCTGTAATCTATACAGTCTATGTTCTCCAGAGGATTTCCTTAAGAGTACAACACTGGAACTATACGAAGATTCACTGTGTGAAATAATTCCTTCCTTCAACAAATAGTCTATCTCTTCTTTCAAAGCTTTCTCCTTAGCAAAAGGAATCGAATAGGGTTTCATACAGACAGGTGTGGGGTCTATCAGTTTCATATCATATTCCAATAAGTTTGTATGCCCCGGTCGGTCCGTTAACACCTCTGTATGATTATCTAGAACCTGTTGCACTCTCTCTTTCTGATTTTTCGTTAAATGTGTACTGATTTTCACCTGTGCCGCTGTCTCACAGGGGTGTAATGGATATTCAAATGATGAAAGTGGTTCCTTTTTCATCTCCATTGCAATGGACAAGGTCAACAAGTGTGTCTCTTCCTGATTTTCTCTTTCCAAATATTTCTTCAGGAGATTCACATGATATATTTTTTCTTTCCCCTTCTTATCTATCTTATAATTTGTTCTAGACACCTTCTCTAGAACTGTATATGGACCTTGCCATCCAATTTGTAACTTATTCTGACTACCGGGTAGAAGAAGCAGTATCTTCTCTCCCACAGCCAAATCTCTGTCTTTAGCTTTCCTGTTATAATAGGCAGCATGTTTCTTCCTGGCTTGTCTCAAATTTTCATTGGCAAGTTTCCAGCCAGTTTTTAAACGAGTGGTCAGCTCATTCACATATTGGTATGAGGATGTAATATTTTCCTCTGCCTTTTCATCAGTCCACGTTCTTAACAGCGTTACATATGGACCTTTAATTTTGTGGACCTATTTGTCCATGCACCGGTATGGTCTCTTTCACTCGAAGCGCTATAGTGATGATTTTTCTTCCCAGAATTATCATTCACAAAACGACCGCTACCAATTTTTCTCTTGGGGCTTTCTCCCCACTTAGAATTCTTGATGAGAGATTTCCTCTCTACATCCTCTTCCTCCAGTTTACATAAGTCCGATTGAGGGATTTTCGGCTTATCCTGGGGTAAGACATCTTTTTGCACTCTCTGCATAGTGGCCATTGTAAAACAGTTAATTGAAGCTTGTCCGTGAAAAGGGGCTTCCCATTCCATTTGGTCCACTTTATCAAATTTATGTTTCTTTCTATTGTCAGGCCTACATTTGCCCCGTGGCGTGTCCAGGTCCTGATCAATGTTCCCACTTGTGGGTGTTCCCTCATGTGCTATGCTACACCTTTCTACAAAATTCTCAATGTCCCATCTTGCCTTTGGCCAATAATAATTGTGGGCCACCTTTTGGATGATGGTACCTATCTTCTCATGGTTCCCATCTTGTTTCACATGTAGGCTCCTTATTAAGTCTGCCCTATGTGTCTTTGGAAGAACCAACTGTCCGTGACCATTGGATCTAGTTCCGGCCTTCCTGTAAATCAACTTGTTTTTCATGTAAAAATCTCCCTTGCCTGGAGTTGTATGACAAGTTGACAATTTCCTGAAACAAGGCTTGAGGGTCTTATCCCCAGCCTGTGCCTTCCTCATCTCATCTGGAGTGGTATCTATTGGATTATCCTCCTCCTTTTTAGACTGTGATCTGGTCTGCACTGTTGCCAATATCACAGGTCTCTTGGGATTCCCCAAGAAGACATATCTACACCCCAATATCAGAGGGTAGATTGGCTCATTTATCACTGCTGCTTTTATGATTCCTTCCACATATCGCGTTTTCACCTTTATCCGGGCGACGGGAAGTGTCATGGTAGCTACATCCTTGGTTGCAGTTTGAATCTCCACTGTTTCTGTGGTGTATTGATCTGCCTGCACCAGGTGAGAACTCACAACAGAATCATAATCTAAACCTGTATCATATAAACACCTTATGGTGACACCATTACAGATGACATCTTCACACACTGGGGGATGGTATGGTTCCTGTAGTTCCTCAGGTTTGACCTTTTTTCCCTTTTTTTCCAGATGTCATAGCAGCACAATGAGGAGGTTTCCTTCTACAATGGTCAGTGTCATGATTGTTCATCTTACAATTTTTACACCATCTCTTTCCTTGGTTGAAAGATTTTCTTTCATCATATTTCCTTTCATCGAATTGTGGGGTTTTATTTTTATTGTCATACCGTGGCCTATCAAACTGGTGCTTACCTTTGTTTTGATCTCTAGGATCAAATTTATTAAAGTTCTGTGGTGCTGTGGTAAAGTGGGATGTTATAAATATTTAAAGGGGACTTAGTGTACTGACTGAGATCAGCTGTGAAGGTATCTGTATCTAATAGGTGTAGTGTTTTACAGATAACCTTACTTGCTACCACATTTATACCTCAGTCAGAATTATTCTGGAATATGGTGATGACTACGTTGAATGTCTAGGGTATGTATATGATGAAGTGTAAGTCACAACAACAACAGACAGATAAACAATTTAATTTATTCCACCACACTTGACAACACTGTGACACTCACACACATTTAACACTCTATAAAACTATCTTAAATGAGTCACTGGTAAAGTTTCAAATATATATGTACTAATTACTTTCACTAATATATATCCTGATTCAACTACAAAGTGAACCAGGAATCACAATTAATTGTAATCACAATTTATATATACATAATTTATAAACATGAACCTTGTAGTGACATATTTTATTAATATTATCCTATGTGTGTCAGTTGTGTAGTAGTACTATGAGGTAATACTGGTTTTGTTTTTTCAAGCTATGTTATTATTTGTCATCATGACTTCAAGTGTTTGTTTATCTAGGAAATAGTATGGGGGAAAAGTTCACAGTTCCTGTCAATTTAAACAAGGTATTGTCCCTCTTTTTTACTAAAATGTCAATTTTTGAGGGGACACATAATGTTGAGCTCCACTGGCCACAGAGGCTTAACTTTCGTGATGGCGGCAGGAAAAGACTCCTCTGCTCGATTGCTCCTCTGTGTTCTGGAGACACCTCACTAGTCGCTATCTGGACCCAGGAGTATGCTGTCAGCCTCCAGATTCAGCAAAGCTCAGACCAGGTGCTGCTCAATAACTTTAGGACCACAGTCCCTGAAACAAGAAGGTTGTACCTCCTACTTCATAACTAATTTATAATCTAATTCCAGACTGAACACAATACATAACAAACACTGAGTTCAGAGCGGTAGGCCAATTGCTATCTTCATCTGAAACAATTGACATCAGTATACTCCTCCCTAATGGTTACTACGCCTCTGCAATTCCAGCATTATTTCTTTCTAGTCAATAAGATAGGTGTCAGTGTACTGTTTGGCAATTCCATGTAGTTTTACTTTCCTCCGACACCTTCTGTTCAGGTTGGAGCACTATATAGGCTTTGCCTCATGTTTGCTACTGAACCACACACATATACAGACATAAATTATCAATTTACATTCAATTTTCATTAAAAAGATATCAAATATTTCAAGCTTACCACAATTCATGGAAATAATACAGAATTACGTTGACTGGCAATGAATAGGCACAAAATCCGACCTACCACTGTTTCAGGCTTTTATTTAGAAAAATATAAGCTGAATCTCAACGCACTGTTGCTTTAGAAAGTTTATTTGAAAATGTGGTGCTGACCTGACGCTCCTAATTGACTATATTGGCGGGTCTAACCAATCGAGCCATGTTTATACAAGCGTTTGAAAAAAGTACCCTTCCTTCCGTCTCCCCCAACAACAAAAGATAGTATTTGTAGCCCGACTAATCGTGTTTAGCCTTACATTTACTGCGCTCCAATCAAATAGGATTTAACATGGGGACCTATTTCCCGTACAATGGTGGTGTCAAAATCTGCCACTGAGCGATTCTGATTTTGGTGTTGTCTGACACCCTCACTATTTCTTTTGGCTATAATTTGTTAATTCCTAGACTGTTTGCGTAACGTTTAACATATTCTTTGTCAGCAAGTCCTAAGGAACCCAACTATATAAATTTTATGGGGCTAAGGGGCTGCGTTCAAAATATGCATTTTCTTCTACCTCCTGTTCACTTCGAATACGATGTGGTGTCTGGGTACTGTCAGGCTTTCAAACGTAAACCAGTATAATGTCATGTTTCCTAATAAGCGTTTTTCAGGTTTTTAAAACCTAACTCTCGTATGGGTAGTGTTTTTTATCACTGCCGATTTGAAAAAAAAATTAGTGCTTGTGGCCTTACACGCGTGATAACTTTAATTGTATAGCGAGACGCGTGTTTAGTGTTGTATGCGTTCCTGCTTTCAGCCCTCCCTTCTCTCTATCCTAATTCCATCTGTCTTTCGTTTATGGTAACTTAGTGTATAAAATGACATGAATGGAATATTAAATATAGGTCAGCTTGCGTATCTCAAGGTTTTTCTTAGAAATGCAGTACACGTTTTATCGTAGAAAGCGTGTATGCTGCAGTAGGCTTTTACTATCAACGTGAAACGTTACAATTTGCAGACGAAGTAGAAAACAAGGGGATTTCGAGTACAGTCATTGTGACAGCACTGTTCTTTACCATTCTTCTTTCCTTTTATTGAAGTTATTTGTTAGGCGTTACATTTACATTTTAATTTATATATATGGATTAGAATTTCACACGACAAATTCTCCCCACTTAAAACAGACATTATATGTCAGTCTATAATTCTATATACACATAGAGAAATTTATTATTATTTCTGGGGCTTACGGTGATTCTCATCACACGGATGGCGGCTTAAAAAATCCGCTCCCAGATTTGTAGTTCCACTTATATACTCTATGCTAAACTCATATGGCTGCGTGAGTAATGACCAACGGAGTAATCTAGAATTTCCATGTCTAGCCTGCGCTAAAAACGACAAGGGTTTGTGATCCGTTTGCAACTTAAATGCCTTCCCATACAGATAAATATTGAATTTCTTTATCGCCCATATTACTGCAAGACATTCCTTTTCGCTAGTTGAGTAATTGGTTTCAGCTTTATTCAACTTTCTGCTAGCATATGCCACTGGGCTTAATTCCCCATCCAATGCATCTGATTTCTGTAGCAGAGTTGCACCTAACCCAATATTACTGGCATCTGTCCTTACTATGAATTCTTGACTTAAGTCAGGTAATTTCAAAATAGGTTTACTTGTGAGCTTTTCCTTCAATTCTTGGTAAGCCATTTCACATTGTGGTGTCCATGTAATTCGATCTGGATGTCCTTTACGTGTCAAATCAGTTAACGGTGCACATATGGAATTAAAGTTTTTGATATACTTTTGGTAGAAACCACATAATGAGACAAAGGATCTCACGTCTTTCTTGGTTTGTGGTCTCGGGGCTTTCTTTAGTTTCTCTAAATTCTTTGGGTCAGGGGTCATGTTTCCCTGATAAACTGTGTGTCCCAAGAATTCTAATTCTTTACATCCAACGCAACATTTGGTTGGTCGGGCTGTTAAATTCGCTTCCCTAAGTCGATTAAACAGCATGTTCAGAGAGTCAATGTGTTCCTCAAATGTTTCTGTTGCTATAAGGATATCATCCATGAAATTTGTGATACATGGATTATTCAGAGGGTCCAATAATTTTCTCATCATTCTAGAGAAGACACTAGGCGCATTCTTCAATCCAAATGGCAATCTGTTAAACTCATAGTGTCCTTCTGAGGTACTAAAAGCTAGGTATGGTCTAACCTCAGGCTTTACTGGAATCTGATAGTATCCTTTACTCAGATCCACTTTTGAGAAATATTTAGCTTTATTTAGCCTGGCAAACAACTGATTTGTATCCGGCAATGGATCCACCTGTCCTTCTGTAATAGCATTCAGTCTCCTGTAATCTATACAGAGTCTATGTTCTCCAGAGGGTTTCCTTAAAAGTACAACACTGGAACTATACGAAGATTCACTGTGTGAAATAATTCCTTCCTTCAACAAATAGTCTTTCTCTTCCTTCAAAGCTTTCTCCTTAGCAAAAGGAATCGAATAGGGTTTCATACAGACAGGTGTGGGGTCTATCAGTTTCATATCATATTCCAATAGGTTTGTATGCCCTTGTCGGTCTGTTAACACCTCTGCATGATTATTTAGAACCTGTTGCACTCTCTCTTTCTGAGTTTTCGTTAAATGTGTACTGATTTTCACCTGTGCCGCTGTCTCACAGGGATGTAATGGATATTCAAATGATGAAAGTGGTTCCTTTTTCATCTCCATGGCAATGGACAAGGTCAACAAGTGTGTCTCTTCCTGATGTTCTCTTTCCAAATATTTCTTCAGGAGATTCACATGATAGATTTTTTCTTTCCCCTTCTTATCTATCTTATAATTGGTTCTAGACACCTTCTCTAGAACTGTATATGGACCTTGCCATCCAATTTGTAACTTATTCTGGCTACCGGGTAGAAGAAGCAGTACCTTCTCTCCCACAGCCAAATCTCTGTCTTTAGCTTTCCTGTTATAATAGGCAGCATGTTTCTTCCTGGCTTGTTTCAAATTTTCATTGGCAAGTTTCCAGCCAGTTTTTAAACGAGTGGTCAGCTCATTCACATATTGGTATGAGGATGTAATATTTTCCTCTGCTTTTTCATCAGTCCACGTTCTTAACAGAGTTACTTATGGACCTTTAATTTTGTGGATCTATTTGTCCATGCACCGGTATGGTCTCTTCCACTCGAAGCTCTATAGTGATGATTTTTCTTCCCAGAATTATCATGCACAAAACGACCGCTACCAATTTTTCTTTTGGGGCTTTCTCCCCACTTAGAATTCTTGATGAGAGATTTCCTCTCTACATCTTCTTCCTCCAGTTTGTTTAAGTCCGATTGAGGGATTTTCGGCTTATCCTGGGGTAAGACATCTTTTTGCACTCTCCGCATAGTGGCCATTGTAAAACAGTTAAGTGAAGCTTGTCCGTGAAAAGGGGCTTCCCATTCCATTTGGTCCACTTTATCAAATTTATATTTCTTTTTATTATCAGGCCTAATTTAGCCCCGTGGCGTATCCAGGTCCTGATCAATGTTCCCACTTGTGGGTGTTCCCTCATGTGCTATGCTACACCTTTCTACAAAATTCTCAATGTCCCATCTTGCCTTGGGCCAATAACAATTGTGAGCCACCTTTTGGATGATGGTACCTATCTTCTCATGGTCCCCATCTGGTTTCACATGTAGGCTCCTTATTAAGTCTGCCCTATATCTTTTAGGAAGTACCAGCTGTCCCTGACCTTTGGATCTAGCTCCGGCCTTCCTATAAATCAACTTGTTTTTCATGTAAAAATCTCCCTTGCCTGGAGTTGTATGACAAGTTGACAATTTCCTGAAACAAGGCTTGAGGGTCTTATCCCCAGCCTGTGCCTTCCTCATCTCTTCTGGAGTGGTATCTAACAGAATATCCTCCTCCTTTCTTGAGGTCGACCTGACCTGAAGGGTGGCCATAACTATAGGGTTCCTTCTGCAACGGTCAGTGTCATGATTGTTCATCTTACAATTTTTACACCACCTTTTCCCTTGGTTGAAAGATTTTCTTTCATCATATTTCCTTTCATCGAATTGTGGGGTTTTATTTTTATTGTCATACCGTGGCCTATCAAATTGGTGCTTACCTTTGTTTTGATCTCTAGGATCAAATTTATTAAAGTTCTGTGGTGCCCTAAAATTTTCTACCTGTTTCTTTTTATTACCTGATACCTCTGCCTGAGCCGCTTGATACCTTTCTGCAACATTTAGCAACTCACCCAGCCTCTCTGCACCTTGTTCCATGAGAAACTTTCTCAGGTCTGGAGCCATGGACTCTCTTAATTGTTCTATAAGGACCATTTCCTTAAGATCTTGGGTTTTCCCCAGAGAAGTCCATTTCTCCAAGTATGTCTCTAACCGTGCAGAGAACTGGTGATAGGTTTCACCTGACAGTAGTTTAGCATTCCTAAATTTTTTCCTATAAAATTCTGCGTTCTTTTCATATCTTAACAAAAGAGCCTGCTTTAGCATGTCATAATTTTCCTGATCACCTCTGTTCATTTTGGCAAAAACTTCATAAGCTGCCCCACGAAGCCCTTGAGATAACTTTAAGCTCCACCTTTCTCTCTCTAACCCATATGTGGTAGCTAATAGTTCATATCTATTTAGATAGCTCTCAATATCATCGTCTTTCTCAACAAAATGATCTAAATGAAAATTCATAGCTGAGGTTGAGGCTCCCTGGCTAGCAGTGGCATCAGAGGTAAAAGGACTGGCACCATTTTCAGGAGCATGGCCTTGAAACTCAAACTCCCTTAGTCGTAACTCATGTTCCCTTTGTAATCTCTTCTCCTCCTTTTCTGCTTCCCTCTCTGCAGTCAATCTCTTCTCTTCTCTTTCTGCAGCCTGTTTTCTTTCCTCGGCTTCCAATGCTTTAGCCTCTTTGTCAGCCTCAATCTGCAACCTCTTAGCCTCAGCCTCAATCTGCAGCCTCTTAGTCTCAGCCTCAGCCTCAAATTGTAACTTCTTAATTTCCTTTTCAGCCTCTAACCTCTTATCTTCGGCCAACCTTTCAGATTCTAATTTTCTTTTGGCCTCTTTTTCTAATCTTCTTTCTTCCCGTTCAATATATTTGTCACATTCAGCAGTGACATAAGCAATCATAATTTGCCCGTCCATTCCTAACTCTTTCGCAGTCTGTACAGCAGCAGATCGAAATTTGGCCAGGTCCGCCATTTTCTAACAGGTAAATTTATATGATGTCTAACTAAACAATACAATCTGATATTACTTATCCAAAGACACCACAGGCACTGAGAGCTCAACGTTATCTATTTTCACCCAAGGATACCTTTTTAATTTCTATTATTCCCTGAAGTGAATTACCCCCAATATTTTTAATAGGGAAAGATTCAAAATCCCGGACGAGACCCCAATATATGTGGTAAAGTGGGATGTTATAAATATTTAAAGGGGACTTAGTGTACTGACTGAGATCAGCTGTGAAGGTATCTGTATCTAATAGGTGTAGTGTTTTACAGATAACCTTACTTGCTACCACATTTATACCTCAGTCAGAATTATTCTGGAATATGGTGATGACTACGTTGAATGTCTAGGGTATGTATATGATGAAGTGTAAGTCACAACAACAACAGAAGATAAACAATTTAATTTATTCCACCACACTTGACAACACTGTGACACTCACACACATGTAACACTCTATAAAACTATCTTAAATGAGTCACTGGTAAAGTTTCAAATATATATGTATTAATTACTTTCACTAATATATATCCTGATTCAACTACAAAGTGAACCAGGAATCACAATTAATTGTAATCACAATTTATATAAACATAATTTATAAACATGAACCTTGTAGTGACATATTTTATTAATATTATCCTATGTGTGTCAGTTGTGTAGTAGTACTATGAGGTAATACTGGTTTTGTTTTTTTTCAAGCTATGTTATTATTTGTCATCATGACTTCAAGTGTTTGTTTATCTGGGAAATAGTATGGGGGAAAAGTTCACAGTTCCTGTCAATTTAAACAAGGTATTGTCCCTCTTTTTTACTAAAATGTCAATTTTTGAGGGGGACACATAATGTTGAGCTCCACTGGCCACAGAGGCTTAACTTTCGTGATGGCGGCAGGAAAAGACTCCTCTGCTCGATTGCTCCCCTGTGTTCTGGAGACACCTCACTAGTCGCTATCTGGACCCAGGAGTATGCTGTCAGCCTCCAGATTCAGCAAAGCTCAGACCAGGTGCTGCTCAATAACTTTAGGACCACAGTCCCTGAAACAAGAAGGTTGTACCTCCTACTTCATAACTAATTTATAATCTATTTCCAGACTGAACACAATACATAACAAACACTGAGTTCAGAGCGGTAGGCCAATTGCTATCTTCATCTGAAACAATTGACATCAGTATACTCCTCCCTAATGGTTACTACGCCTCTGCAATTCCAGCATTATTTCTTTCTAGTCAATAAGATAGGTGTCAGTGTACTGTTTGGCAATTCCATGTAGTTTTACTTTCCTCCGACACCTTCTGTTCAGGTTGGAGCACTATATAGGCTTTGCCTCATGTTTGCTACTGAACCACACACATATACAGACATAAATTATCAATTTACATTCAATTTTCATTAAAAAGATATCAAATATTTCAAGCTTACCACAATTCATGGAAATAATACAGAATTACGTTGACTGGCAATGAATAGGCACAAAATCCGACTGCCACTGTCTCAGGCTTTTATTTAGAAAAATATAAGCTGAATCTCAACGCACTGTTGCTTTAGAAAGTTTATTTGAAAATGTGGTGCTGACCTGACGCTCCTAATTGACTATATTGGCGGGTCTAACCAATCGAGCCATGTTTACACAAGCGTTTGAAAAAAAAGTACCCTTCCTTCCGTCTCCCCCAACAACAAAAGATAGTATTTGTAGCCCGACTAATCGTGTTTAGCCTTACATTTACTGCGCTCCAATCAAATAGGATTTAACATGGGGACCTATTTCCCGTACAATGGTGGTGTCAAAATCTGCCACTGAGCGATTCTGATTTTGGTGTTGTCTGACACCCTCACTATTTCTTTTGGCTATAATTTGTTAATTCCTAGACTGTTTGCGTAACGTTTAACATATTCTTTGTCAGCAAGTCCTAAGGAACCCAACTATATAAATTTTATGGGGCTAAGGGGCTGCGTTCAAAATATGCATTTTCTTCTACCTCCTGTTCACTTCGAATACGATGTGGTGTCTGGGTACTGTCAGGCTTTCAAACGTAAACCAGTATAATGTCATGTTTCCTAATAAGCGTTTTTCAGGTTTTTTAAAACCTAACTCTCGTATGGGTAGTGTTTTTTATCACTGTCGATTTGAAAAAAAAATTAGTGCTTGTGGCCTTACACGCGTGATGACTTTAATTGTATAGCGAGACGCGTGTTTAGTGTTGTATGCGTTCCTGCTTTCAGCCCTCCCTTCTCTCTATCCTAATTCCATCTGTCTTTCGTTTATGGTAACTTAGTGTATAAAATGACATGAATGGAATATTAAATATAGGTCAGCTTGCGTATCTCAAGGTTTTTCTTAGAAATGCAGTACACGTTTTATCGTAGAAAGCGTGTATGCTGCAGTAGGCTTTTACTATCAACGTGAAACGTTACAATTTGCAGACGAAGTAGAAAACAAGGGGATTTCGAGTACAGTCATTGTGACAGCACTGTTCTTTACCATTCTTCTTTCCTTTTATTGAAGTTATTTGTTAGGCGTTACATTTACTTTTTAATTTATATATGTGGATTAGAATTTCACACGACAGGTGCCTTAAAATTATCTACCTGTTTCTTTTTATTACCTGATACCTCTGCTTGAGCTGCTTGATACCTTTCAGCAACATTTAGCAACTCACCCAGCCTCTCTGCACCTTGTTCCATGAGAAACTTTCTCAGGTCTGGAGCCATGGACTCTCTTAATTGCTCTATAATGATCATTTCCTTAAGATCTTGGGTTTTCCCCAGAGAAGTCCATTTCTCCAAGTATGTCTCTATCCGTGCAGAGAACTGGTGATAGGTTTCACCTGACAGTAGTTTAGCATTCCTAAATTTTTTTCTATAAAATTCTGCGTTCTTTTCTGTAACTGTCTTTTTTCTCTTGTTGATGTGATCACTGGCCCAAGACAGTATACATGTTGTTAGATGTGTAGTGCGAGCGTATGATGAATTGAGTGTGGGTGCGAATGAAGACGCGAATGTGTTTAGGCTCGTATAGATGTAGATCCTGCAACCCGTACTCTCACATGCAGTAATCAAGGATGCTTTGACACTGCAGGCATGTTTCAAGACATTTATTGACGGGAACACACATAATATCAACAGGAACAGTCAGTGTAACAAGGTCATGCTGACCTGACATCGATAGGTATACATTTGGCATTCAAAAAGGTAAACATCAGAATAGACGTGCATGGTCAATAGCAAAGTTCTTCAATAATGACAGTTCGTAGCGTCGCCCTTGGCGTCTCTGACTAAACGCGTCAGATGCCTTAGTCACTTGGACACATAGGTGCAACTTGGCACTCCCCGCCAATTGCACATATCAGGCTGTAGTATAATAGCCGAAAGCACAGGCCTCGTTCTGACGTCGGCCGTGTACTTCTGTTAAATAGGTTATCATCAACCCTGCAGTAATACTTATTGTAGATATGAACTCCGCCAATCTGCGGCTCCCACAATATATCTTCGTCACTGGATTTCTGGACAATATAAGACTAACAGTCTTGGATGGCTACCTCGAGCACAAATATATAAGTTCTGAAATGGCGGATCAGTGAGCTGCTGTTCACCCTAGGTAATCCTTTACATGTTCTGCCACCGAAAAGCGTAATAATGCATAAAGGTCGGTATTACCTGGAAAATGAATCCTCAGAACTAAACAAGGAATTCTGTCGTCATCCCGACGCACAGAGATTCACTGGGGAAAACTGCCATAGCAGTTACTTCGAAGATTCTCCCCGAAAAAAACAATGGACTCTTGGTCCCTTCAGAAAAACAGGACCTCCCGGCTTCCCGGAAGTATATCTCACTCCCGCTTAAAAAACCTTCCCATAGGCCTACGCCGAACTGTCAACCTCTGACCCTAAAGGTCAAACACAATGAATGAATAAACAAGGGAAGACAACCCCTAATCAACCTGACATCGCAGGTAAAGACACAATTATTCTTATGATACAAACATAAGCAAATAACTTGACAGATGACTCCGTCGAAAATGACAGCAACATTACTACCACCCCCCTGTAAAAAAAAAAATGCAATTTTTTTTTTTAATATGTTCATGAGCAAGATAGCACCAGTATCACTTCTGTGCTCATGCAAACAATGAACCTAATATCAGGTACAATAGAAGAGGGTACAAATCATCTCCCAACATAGGAGAAAATATTTCCTTTAAGCCAAACAAACTAAGGGATACCATTCAAGAAACCTAAGTTGCTGGCAATACCAATCATATATCAAACATTACTAAATAATATAATCATAGCAATATACAAATGTCAATGCTATTTTAGCAACATATCACTGATGGATGGACAAAATGAAATTTGTTAAATTATCTAAACATCATCCAAATACATTTGTATTACAACATATTATGATATTAAGGACAGACCTAAGTCTGAAAATATATCAGGAAAAACTAGGACACAAGATTTAACTGGAATCATGTGGGCATCTAGACAATATGTCCGCCATCACATTATCCGAACCACGGATAGCTCGCACCGTGAAATGGAAAGGCTGAAGAGCAATAGCATAACGAGTAGATCTCGAGCTCTTCAAATCCTTACTTTGCATAGCCGTAAGAGCTTTTTGGTCGGTTTCCATAAAGAAATGCGCGCCCAGAAGGAACCTTTGTAGCTTAAGAATGGACCAAACCATAGCCAACAATTCACGGTCCAAAACCGAGTAATTCCTTTCTGCCGCATTCAGCTTCCTAGAAATATACATTACAGGATGCAGAGTTCCTGAATATTCCTGCATTAGTGCCGCTCCAATGCCAGTGGAAGAGGCATCACTACGAAGGACAAAAGTCTTATCAATCGTCGGTAGTCTTAAGATAGGATGAGATGAGAACAAATTCTTAACCTGATCCAATGAAGATTGGCATTCTTGGGACCAACGCACCATATTAGGAGAACCTTTTTTCAATAACGTTGAAAGTGGTGCCATAATGGAGGACAGATTCTCAATGAATCTTCCATAGAATTGTATCAATCCCAAGAGACTACGCACTTGCTTTTTTGTCTTCGGAACCGAGATATTTAATATCTTTGAAATGTTTTGGTCCTCTGTCTTCAACAGACCATGACCAACTCGATGACCTAGGAAGGAAATTTCACTAAACCCAACAAAAGCTTTAGAGGGTTTAGCAGTCAAACTATGCTCACGTAGAGTAGATAGCAATTCCTTCAGACCCACATAGTGTTCTTCCCAAGTATCGCTGAAAAGACAGATGTCGTCTAAATATGCAATGACATCTGCACGATCTGATAGAATTCGTCGCATCATGCGTACGAAAGTCGCTGGGGCGTTCATAAGCCCGAAAGGCATAAAATTCCATTGAAACAGACCCCTAGGTGTCGAAAAAGCAGTGAGAGGTTTGGCGTGTTCCGTCAGTGGGACTTGCCAATAACCTTTCGACAAGTCTAGTTTAGTAAAGAATTTAGCTTTAGAAAGTCTAATAAGTAGATCATCTAATAACGGCATAGGTTCAGCATCGAACTTCGTAACTTGATTTAATTTGCGATAATCAACGCAAAGACGTATGTTATTGTCTTTCTTTCGAACAATAACTATTGACGAAGAATAAGCTGAAGTGGATGGTTCAATTATTTGTAGTTGAATCATTTCATCCAATTCTTTCTCGACTTGTGCTTGAAAATGAATAGGTATTGGGTATGGTCTTACTCTGATCGGATTACGATCAGTAAGTATGATGTCATGTTCTATGACATCTGTGTGTCCAGGAATGTCGGTAAGGACATCCTGATATGATTGTAACGTAGAGGATACTTGACGTTGTTCCTCAAAAGACAAGTTGGAAGAGACTGTAACGTCTCTCCACGATTCCGTTGAAGTAAGTGGAATCGTAGGAAGAGGTAAGTTCACGTCAGAAAAAATAGTTTCCTCATCCTGTATAACAGACAGGGATGAGATGTGACCATGTTGGACTGGAGAGTCGTCCGTCGCCTGGAAAATAGGCTGTAAATAGTCTGGACGTTCAATAAACTCTGTTAGCATATTTATATGGAAGGTTTTATGCCTTCCATCCACATCGACAATATAGTCGACATCAGAAATTTTCGAGACTATAGTGTATGGACCCTTCCAAGAAATGAGAAGTCTATTCTCTCTTGAGGGCAGTAAGACATATGCTTTGTCTCCAGGACAAAGTTGACGTAGGCGTCTTTTCTTATTAGCAAATCGCCTAGCTTTTTCTTTCGCAAATTCGGAAGATGAAGTTGCTAACCTGCACGATTCGATAATCTTTTCTCTAAGAGCTATAACATATTCATATGACGATTGTGTATCATCGTCAATATTATCGGAAGTTATCAAATCGTGTAACAAGGACATCGGCCCGCGCGGTTGCGCGCCAAAGACAAGTTCGAAAGGAGAAAAAACCTGTATGCTCGTTGGGAACCTCTCTATAGGCAAAGAGGACTGCAGGTAAAACCCTGTCCCAATCTTCAGGATGATCCTCCGTTATCTTGCCAAGTAAGTTCTTTAGTGTCCTGTTAAGACGTTCTACCAATCCATTGGACATTGGATGATAAATACTACTGAGAGACCTTTTAATGTCTAGCGTAGCCATTACCTGAGACATAACGTCCGAAATTAACTGAGTGCCGTGATCCGACAGTATTTCTCCGGGGAATCCCAGACGAGAAAATACGAGCCAAAGAGCATCAGCGATATCGACAGTTGATATGCTCTTCAGAGGAATAGCCTCTGGCCAACGCGTGCACATGTCCACGCAAGTGAGGATAAATTGGTGTCCTCTGGCTGACTTAATTTTGAACGGACCAATGATGTCTATAGCCATTTTCTGAAACGGCCGAATCGGAATATCTGCAGCCTGAATAGGAGCAGCATGTCTCGGACCCCTAGACTTGACCTCTTGACAAATTTTGCAAGATCGGCAATAAATTCGGATGTCTTTATTCACGAATGGCCAAAAAAAAGACGCAAGGACTCTAGTTTTAGTTCTGGAAAAACCCATGTGTCCAGCACACTGAGAATCGTGTGCATGCCGAAGAATTAAGGCTCTCATACACTTAGGCACAAGAATTTGCGAATGCATAGACTTGTCCGAGTGTTGTACCATTCGTACCAATATACCATTCTTCATAGTAATATACGATTTGTGATTCGTATTTTGATTGGGATCCCCTTTCTTGCAAAGAAGGAAGTATTTCTTCAAAGAAGGATCCTCTTCTTGACGTTTAACAAACGAGTCATGGGAAATCACCAAGTGCTCGTCTTGGCTATCAACTTCATTACTATTATCAGATGAAGTTGGGGGATTAAGAGCTTGAGCTCTTGTCACCACTGCATTGACCGTTTGAATGTTTCTTTCTTCCCAACTAGCAATTTGTTGCGGGGTGCATTCCTTAACCCCATGAATACGACCGATTATAAGATCCGCAATAGGATTAGGAAGAAGACATGCATGGACATCTCCTGTGAAGAAAGGAGTGTCAATCCTAATAATAGCAGTAGGATAACTTTCCATAGTACCACCAAATGTAACACATTTGATTGTTTTTCCAGTGGCACAGCAAGGATCTATCAGAGACTCCTTAACCCCGACGGTAGTACATCCCGAATCGAAAAGTACTGAGACTAGCCTATCATTTATTAGACCTTTATCTAAGATGAGAGATCCTCTCCCATCATGCGCAACTGTAGCAGGTAGAGCAGGAAGAGGGTGACCACAACTTAGCGTAGATACAGTTGATGAGTCAAACAATGTTAAGCATTGGGGGCATTCAGTTGCTCTCCCAAAATCGAAAGCACAACCAGTGATAGCCCTAGAGTTACCACTATCATTTACTGTATTACAGGCTCCATCAAACTCTTGTTGCGCAGAGTTTGCCTGTTGGTAAGGTCTTTTCTTGTTAAACCTAGGTCTACCTCGATTATCATTTCCCCTGTAATTATTTCGACTATCATTTCCCCTGTAATTGTTATCATATTGCCTATTGTAATCATCATTCCGGTTTGAATCCCGGTTTCTAAATTCACCATCGTCATAATCTTGACGTCGAGAATGATTACCTCGAAAATTTGAATAGTTATTATTTGGATAGCCTTTGCGAAAGTGTCTCAAATTATTACCACTAAAATTACGAGAACTACCATCTTGTCTCCACTGCATAGACGAAGAACCATCATGTGTTGGATTATTCCGCTTCTGAGTGTAATTTTGATTACTTCCCCTATTCCAATTTTGTTGAGCACCCTGAAATTTTTTTTTGAAATTAGGGCCATATGGTGTTGCCGAAGCAGCTGGCAACCCTTCTTTCACTTTAGAATTGCTAACTGTAGCATGGGGATGTGCTGTGGCATACTGACAACAGTATTCCTCCATTTCTTTTAAGTTTTTAGGCTTACGCTCATGAAGGAATGCAAGAAAAGAATCATTAACAGATGACAAAACCTTATCTCGCAATAATAAGTCCATTAGACCTTCATATGTTTTCTCAATCTGAGACAACTCAACCCATCGTGTAAATGTACGACGTATCTTTGTAACAAAATCAGAGAAATCTACTCCATTTTCTGGCAACATTGTCCTAAAACGAAGACGATAGTCTTCTTGTTTTAGTTGATATTTTTTTAGTAATGCTGCCCTGACAACATCATAATTAGTCCTCTCATGTTCGTCTATTGTCATAAGAGTAGTCACTGTGTCACCTGTAAAAAATGGCATCAGTTGTTCAACATATTTTTCCTTTTTTATGTTATGCGTATCGCACAAAAATTGGAATCTATCTAGATAATCTGCTACGTCATCCTTTAAAGGATTGAAATGAGGCAATTTAATCCTACTAACAAACTCCCTTGTCGTACTCGAAGTTGTTTGCTGAGCACCCGTACTCGCCAATTTCAATTTCTCTAACTCCAAAGTTGCGAGTTTTTCATCAAGTTCCATCTTCTGTTTTCTTTCCTCATGTTCCATTTTTCTGATTTCAGCCTCAGCTTTCCTCTCCTCTGCAGCAGCTTGAGCTTTCCTCTCCTCTGCAGCAGCTTCTTTGTCTAATCTCTTCTGTTCCGCTTCTTTGTCTAATCTCTTTTGTTCAGCTTCAAATCTCCTTTCCTCCACCTGCATCTGCAATTTCTTTTGTTCAGCAGCAATATTAGCTTCTCTGTCTAGCCTTTTTTGTTCCGCCGCAGCTTCTCTTTCTAATCTTTTCTCTTCAGCCTGAGCTTTTTTCTCTTCTGCAGCTAATGCTTTGTCATACTGAGCAACAACCCATTGTTCTAACTGTTGACCAGTCTTATCAAGGGCTCTCCCTTGTGTAATAAAGTAGTCCAATGTAGACATCTTGTCTACTGAGATCAGTAACTTGAAAAAAAATTAAATAAATTACCTTATCCCACTTCAATGGGAGACAAGTCTGAAATGCTAGACTTGTATACTCACTTCACTTCCTTTCACACTCTTAGTCTTGTTTATAATGTACCCAAAAAATCACCTGAGTACCTGTGGAAAAAAAATTCCCTTATATCCCACTCAATATGGGCACAAGTCTTTTTTATAAAGAACTTGAATATGTATTTCACCTTGTCTCAATCTTTGTAGATAACAAGTCTTTTATCAAAGAACTTGTATAAATATCTTATATAATATTATTTAACAAACTCTATATGAAGAGTCTACCTTATCAATAATATCAAAACATGACCAAGTATGTGTATGTAGACTGTGCATGACAGTAATGTAGTACAACCAAAAAAAAAAAATACAAAGACAAAGATACAAAACAATACAAATGGCAACACTGTTTTAACCAAAAATGTGTAGAGAAATACACAAGAAAGGAGAGACCTACAGAATACAAACAAAACAAATCGAAAATCAAAACTGAAAAACAGACAAAATATTACAAAAACAACGTTAAGTACAATTACATCACAGCTAACATCAATAGCGACCAATTGTCACTAGCAAATTTCCAAATTAAGAAAATTTGCACCTACAGAACGCTTACAGTAAGCCTCGATCAAGTGGCATATTTACCGTAAGACCCACCAACCGAAAAACCCGCAGAAAAATACACAAAAACAGCAGAAGTAACATAATATAGCAATCAATTTCAATGTGTTGCAGAACAAGTTCAGTCACAGCTGAAACTAAAATAAATTCCTTGCTCCTTGCGAACACAGAAACGAAATGTCAAACGCGCACTGAACGTCAAATCCACTGTAACATAAAGTGGTATTCACGAACCAAAGTTACTATGACCTTCTCAAATTAGGGCTTGCACATTGAATGTTTACCATTTCCACGTACTGTTTACAAACACTTGACCTCCAACAATGTAGCTTGAATGCTCTGACCTAGAAAAGTCTGTTGTTGAATGAAACGTGTAACAACCAGCAGTACTGTTTACAATAGGAACCCGCCTTCTATGCAGTTATGGTCCACGTAGCAAATGCCTAGTAGTTAACTTCAGTACATGTCTTGTTATGGTTTATGTAGCATTATAACATAAATGCTCGTACTGTTTATTTGGGTCAACCGTTGATGACCTATTTCTGTCCTGTTGTAGCCAAAACTTGCAAGTGTAGAATTAGCGCTGTGTGTTACGGCTGTCCCGTGTGTAGCTTAGACCCACAGATCAGAAGTGTAATGTGTACTTGTCCTTCTTGTCACTTTCTCGCCAAAACTGGAGACATCATACATGTAACAGCCAACCAGGAATGTAAATTTCTGAATCCATAAATGTCAACAATAATGTCAAATGCTCGCTCTGTTCTTTTTAAACCCACAGGTCTGGTCCATCAGAAATGTAAGTTTCTAGGCCACATTGGCGACAAGAAATGTATCATAAGAGCCCACGTAACTGGTCCACCAGAAATGTAACTGTCTTTTTTCTCTTGTTGATGTGATCACTGGCCCAAGACAGTATACATGTTGTTAGATGTGTAGTGCGAGCGTATGATGAATTGAGTGTGGGTGCGAATGAAGACGCGAATGTGTTTAGGCTCGTATAGATGTAGATCCTGCAACCCATACTCTCACATGCAGTAATCAAGGATGCTTTGACACTGCAGGCATGTTTCAAGACATTTATTGACGGGAACACACATAATATCAACAGGAACAGTCAGTGTAACAAGGTCATGCTGACCTGACATCGATAGGTATACATTTGGCATTCAAAAAGGTAAACATCAGAATAGACGTGCATGGTCAATAGCAAAGTTCTTCAATAATGACAGTTCGTAGCGTCGCCCTTGGCGTCTCTGACTAAACGCGTCAGATGCCTTAGTCACTTGGACACATAGGTGCAACTTGGCACTCCCCGCCAATTGCACATATCAGGCTGTAGTATAATAGCCGAAAGCACAGGCCTCGTTCTGACGTCGGCCGTGTACTTCTGTTAAATAGGTTATCATCAACCCTGCAGTAATACTTATTGTAGATATGAACTCCGCCAATCTGCGGCTCCCACAATATATCTTCGTCACTGGATTTCTGGACAATATAAGACTAACAGTCTTGGATGGCTACCTCGAGCACAAATATATAAGTTCTGAAATGGCGGATCAGTGAGCTGCTGTTCACCCTAGGTAATCCTTTACATGTTCTGCCACCGAAAAGCGTAATAATGCATAAAGGTCGGTATTACCTGGAAAATGAATCCTCAGAACTAAACAAGGAATTCTGTCGTCATCCCGACGCACAGAGATTCACTGGGGAAAACTGCCATAGCAGTTACTTCGAAGATTCTCCCCGAAAAACAATGGACTCTTGGTCCCTTCAGAAAAACAGGACCTCCCGGCTTCCCGGAAGTATATCTCACTCCCGCTTAAAAAACCTTCCCATAGGCCTACGCCGAACTGTCAACCTCTGACCCTAAAGGTCAAACACAATGAATGAATAAACAAGGGAAGACAACCCCTAATCAACCTGACATCGCAGGTAAAGACACAATTATTCTTATGATACAAACATAAGCAAATAACTTGACAGATGACTCCGTCGAAAATGACAGCAACATTTTCATATCTTAACAAAAGAGCCTGCTTTAGCATGTCATAATTTTCCTGATCACCTCTGCTCATTTTGGCAAAAACTTCATAAGCTGCCCCACGAAGCCCTTGAGATAACTTTAAGCTCCACCTTTCTCTATCTAACCCATACGTGGTAGCTAATAGTTCATATCTATTTAGATAGCTCTCAATATCATCGTCTTTCTCAACAAAATGATCTAAATGAAAGTTCATAGCTGAGGTTGAGGCTCCCTGACTAGCAGTAGCATCGGAGGCAAAGGGACTGGCACCATTTTCAGGAGCATGGCCTTGAAACTCAAACTCCCTTGGTCGTAACTCATGTTCCCTTTGTAATCTTTTATCTTCTGCTTCCTTTTCTGCAGCTAATCGCTTGTCTTCCCTTTCTGCAGCTAATCGCTTGTCTTCCCTTTCTGCAGCCAATCTTTTTTCCTCTCTTTCTGCCTCCAATGCTTTAGCCTCTTTGTCAGTCTCAATCTGCAACCTCTTAACCTCAGCCTCAATCTGCAGCCTCTTAGCCTCAGCCTCAATCTGCAGCCTCTTAATTTCTTTTTCAGCCTCTAACTTTCTTTCAGCCTCTTTTTCTAATCTTCTTTCTTCCCGTTCAATATATTTGTCACATTCAGCAGTGACATAAGCAATCATAATTTGCCCGTCCATTCCTAACTCTTTAGCAGTCTGCACAGCAGCAGATCGAAATTTGGCCAGGTCCGCCATTTTCTAACAGGTAAATGTAAACAATGTCTAACTAAACAATACAATTTCTAACTAAATATCCAATGACAACCACAGGCACTGAGAGCTCAACGTTATATATTTTCACCCAAGGTTACCTTTTTAATTATTATTATTTGGAGTGAATTACTCCAAATATTTATAATAGGGAAAGATTCAAAATCCCGGACAGGACCCCAATATATGTGGTAAAGTGGAATGTTATAAATATTTATAGGGGACTTAGTGTACTGACTGAGATCAGCTGTGAAGGTATCTGTATCTAATAAGTGTGGTGTATTACAGATGACCTTACTTGCTACCACATTTATTCCTCAGTCAGAATTATTCTGGAATATTGTGATGACTACGTTAAATGTCTAGGGTTATGAAATTGATGAAGTGTAAGTCACAACAACAACAGACAGATAAACAATTTAATTTATTCTACAACACTTTACAACACTGTGACACTCACACACATATAACACTCTATAAGACTATCTTAAATGAGTCAAGTGATTAAGTTTAAAAATATATGTATTAATTCTTGTCAATAATGGATATCCTGATTCAACTACACAGTGAACCAGGAATCACAATCAAATGTAAATACAAGTATTATTTACACAGTTTATATATATGAACTTTGTATTGACATAGTTTATTATTATTATTCTATGTGTGTAATTTGTGCAGTAGTAATATGAGGTAATACTGGTTTTGTTCAAGCTTGGTTGTTGTTTTTCATCATGACTTCAAGTGTTTGATTATCGGGGAAATAGTATTTGGAAACTTTCACAGTTCCTGTCATTTGAACCAATTAATTGTCCCTCTATGGTTAACAAAATGTCAATTTTTGAGGGGGCACATAATGTTGAGCTACTCTGGCCACAGAAGCTTATCTTTCGTGATGGCGGCAGGAAAAGACTCCTCTGCTCGATTGCTTCACTGGGTTCTGGAGACACCTCACTGGTCGCTATCTGGACCCAGGAGTATGCTGTCAGCCTCTGGATTCAGCAAAACCCAGACCAGGTGCTGCTTCAATAACTAGGACCACAGTCCCTGAAACAAGAAGGTTGTACCTCCTACTTCAGATCTAATTTATAATCTATTTCTACACTGAACACAATACAGAACAAACACTGAGTTCAGAGCGGTAGGCCAACTGCTATCTTCATCTGAAACAATTTACACCAGTATTCTCCTCCTAAATGGTTACTACGCCTCTGCAATTCCAGCCTTAGTTCCTTCTAGTCAATAAGATAGGTGTCAGTATACTGTTTGGCAATTCCATGCAGTTTTACTTTTCTCCGACACCTCCTGTTCAGGTTGGAGCAATATTTAGGCCTTGCCTCATGTTTGCCACTGAACCACACACATATACAGGCATAAATTATCAATTTACATTCAATTTTCATTAAAAAGATATCGAATATGTCAAGCTTACCACAATTCATGGAAATAATACACAGATACGTTGACTGGCGATGAATAATGGCACAAATTCCGATCTGCCTCTGTCCCAGACTTTTATTTAGAAAAATATGATCTGGCTCTCAACGCACTATTTCTTAGTAAGTTTATTTTAACATGTGGCACTGAACTGACGCTCCTAATTGCCTATATTGGCGGGTCTAACCAATCGGGCCATGTTTACACAGCTTTTCAAAAAAAGTACTCCTACTCACGTTTCCCTAACAACAAAGAATTTGTATTTGTAGCCCGACTAATCGTGTTTAGCCTTACATTTACTTCTATCCAATCAAATAGGATTTTACATGGTGGCCCATTTCCCGTAAAATGGTGGTTTCAAAACCTGCCACTGCGCCATTCTGATTTTGGTGTTGTCTGACAACACCACCATTTTATTTTGGCTATAATTTGTTAATTCCTAGACTATTTGCGTAACGTTTAACATATTCTTTGTCATCAAGTCCTAAGGAACCCAATTATATAAATTTAAGGGAGCTAGGTGGCTGCGTTCAAAATGTGCATTTTCTTCTACCTCCTGTTCACTTCGATACGATGTGGTGTCTGGGTACTGTCAGGCTTTCAAACGTAAACCAGTATAATGTCATGTTTCCCAATAAGCATTTTTCAGGTTTTTAAACCTAACTCTCGTATGGGTAGTGTTTTTTTTTATCACTGTCCATCTGAAAAAAAGTATTGCTTCTGGCCTTTCGCTTGGGGAGGGTGGCATTAATTGTATATCGCGAGACGCGTGTTAGGGTGGCATGCGTTCCTGCTTTCAGCCCTCACTCTCTCTTTCTATCCTAAGTCCATCTGTCCTTTCGTTTATGTTAACGTAGTGTAATTAATGCTAGTATTAATTTAGGTCATTAATCAGCTTGCGTATCTCAAGGTTTTCTTAGAAATGCAGTACACGTTTCATTGTAGAAAGCGTGTAGTGATGCAGTAGGCTTTACTATCAACGTGAAACGTTACAATTTGCAGACGAAGTAGAAAACAAGGGTTTTTATTGTTCAACTAGCATGACGTTCTATTAACACAGGCGTACGCTATTGGAAAGCACGGGTCTTTAACCATTTCTCTTTTCTTTTATTGAATTTATGTGTTAGGCTTTACATTTACCTTTTAATTTATATATGTGGATTTAGAATGTTTCACGACATATATATAATTCAAAATTAATTTTCAATTAATCCGTTGCCGAATTTAAGGGAATATCGAAGAGCGACTGAATTGGAATGAAATTGACGAGTGTTACGAACTCTATTCGTAAATATATAAAATAATCTTATATATAAAATCCCAGATTTTTCTGTCAGTGCGTAACGCTAAGGGATGCGACTTTGGTTGAAAGTTAGACATTAATAGTATTGTTTCCCTTATATGTACTCTCCCGAAAATAGTAACACTTACCAAAGAAGAATGCGCAAATGACGGTGTGCACAAAAATATATTTATAGAATGTGTGATCCCGTATACACATTGGGATCCTCGCTGCTGCTACGTAGTTCGTGTACTGTGGTGATGCACAGTGGTTTAAAAAAAATACTTTTGAATAAGTAAAATTGCAGTTAGGTATTGGTGCTTTTGAATTTAATTCCCGTCTTATGACGGGCTTTTACACTAGTCCTATATATAAAATCCCAGCTTTTTCTGTCAGTGCGTAACGCTAAGGGATGCAACTGTCGTTGAAAGTTAGACATTAATTGTATTGTTTCCCTTATATGTACTCTCCAGAAAATAGTAACACTAGACAAAGAAAAGTGCGCAAGTGTTGGTGTGCATGCGCCAATAAAATCTAACTGTGAACGTTTGTGATAACCATCAACAAATCTCAGGGGGCAAACATTTGAACATGTTGGAATCTTTTTGAACGAGCCAGTCTTCTCTCATGGACAGCTGTACGTCGCACTCTCTCGATCGAGAAATCCCCAACAATGTAAAAGTACAAATTAAAACAATAGAAAATCAAGGTGCTCTTTTGATGGACAATCGAATGTTCACAACTAACATTGTTTTTCCAAAAGTATCTGAATAATTAAAATTGTAGTTAGGTATTGGTGCTTTTGAATTTAATTCCCGTCTTAAGACGGGCTTTTACTTACTTACTTACTTAGTCGTTCCCCTTCTACCGTGAGGTGTAGAGGTTTGGAAAAGAGAGCGCCAGACTATCCCATCGGCTGTCTTCCTCCTGGCCTGGTTCCATTCTTGTCCTCGGTCCTTCAAAGATTGTCTAATGGTGTCCTCCCAGCGGACTCTGGGTCGTCCTGGGGGTCTGGATCCCTGGCTCTTTGTTTCCCATGCTTGTCGTGGTAGCCGATCTTCTCCCATTCTGCAGACATGGCCAAACCATCTTAATTGGGACTGTTCTACTTGGGTCTGCAGGGGGTGGGGTTTTAGGCCTTGGCGTATCGTCTGGCTGCGGACCACGTCTCCTCTTGCCACCCCAACCACCTTCCTCAGATACCTCATTTCTGGGTTTGGATCTGGCTTTTATGGGCCGCAATCATTGCCCATGACTCGCATCCATATGTCAAGACTGGGACATAGGTGGATCGGTATACAGCCATCTTCGTTTTCTTACCAACCTCTCTCTTGCTGAGGAATCCTCGATTTATGGCCTGAAAAAGTCTCCCAGCTGCTGCTTTTCGAGTGGCCAACTCTTCTTTGATGCCTCCCTTTCGGTCTATAATAGCTCCGAGATGTTTAAAGTGGTCGACCTGCCCCAGGACCCGCTCTCCCACCCTAATCTGATCTCTTATTTCTTCTCGTGATATCACCATGGACTTTGTTTCAGAGCTGCCCATGACCATCCCTCTCCTCTCCTACAGACTTGCAGGTTGGATTGGAGATGTGCCTCTGATTTAGCAATCAGGGCAACATCATCAGCAAATGCGAGCCCCGAAATACACACCTGTTTCATCTTCCAGCACCCCACTGAACACTTTCCCGTTCTCTCCTTACATGACTTGATAACATCATCCATGAGGAGCATGAAAAGACAAGGTGACAGGATATCACCTTGTCTTACACCAGTGGTGGTCCTGAACTCTTCTGACTTATGGTTTGCTGTCCTCACATAATTTCTGCAAGACTTGTAGAAGCTCTGTATAGCATGAATCAGAGGTGCTGGAAGGTTATTCCTTGCCAAACAGTCCCAAAGTTTGCTCCAGGGGACCTTGTCAAATGCCTTTTCCAGATCTATGAAACAAAGATGGATCTCACTCTTATACTCAAGGGCCTTTTCACTCAGCTGTAGGACCCTTAAGAGTAATTGGTCGCCTGATGCTCCCATGTACTTAACCATTTCTGGTGTTATACCATCATGCCCTGCTGCTTTGCCCATCTTGATTTTATCCAATGCTGCCTTCAGTTCTTCCATCTTTATGTTATGTTATCATTTCTGATGCTTGACCTTGCTCACCATCAAGGAGTTCTGAGAAATATTCTTTCCATCTTTCCATTACTTCCTTCGGGGCAGTAAGCAATTTGCCTTGCTTGTCCTTTATAAATTTGAGTGGGCATTGTTTTTCCTTCCTCATGTTCTTTAGGGTCTTATAGAACAATTTCTGGTTTTCTTGTGCATCTTTTTCTAGCTTTTCTCCAAATTCTTCCCAGGACTTCTGTTTTGCTGCTAGCACCTTGTTCTTTGCTTCTGTTCTGAGTATCACATATTCTCTATATTTCTCTATTTGTCCTGCTGGGTTTTTAGCTCCTAAGTATTGTTTCCATGCCATTTTCTTCTCTCTTATTTTCTCTTTGACTTCCTCTGTGGATCGTGAATGAAACATTTGTCATTTGATTCGTGTGTCGGATTCATAATGCAGTGCGTTACGAGCCCTCGTTTGTATTAACTAAAGTTTGCCCCTAGCAACAGTAGCAAAGACAGTGTCCGCAACAAGGCTAGCTTTGGACAGGACACACATTAAGAAAACCAGTTGACATCATTAAAGGGCAGGCTCAATTCTAGAAACCCTTGGGTAAGAGAAATAGAAGACCAATAAACACAAGGAGAAGATAAATGGAGGGCGACTTGAAAGGCTTATAACGACATCGACCTGATGGGACAAGACGGGATGGCATAACTTGACTGTGGTGGGTTTTGATGTTACTGAGATAAATATTACTTGTCTACAAAGAGAGGTCAGCTATGCAAGTCCCTGAGTCTAATAGTTGATGATGCTTGTTCTCAGGGTACCTGACTGCTACCACCCTACGACCTCAATCTGCGATATATTTGGAGCCTACTTTTATGTAAAGGTGTCTGGTTGTTATCTGGCTAGATGTCTAGGGTAATGTGCTATATGATGTAGAGAGAATGATAACAACCACTAATGTAACTCTGTGGTGAACTTCTAAATACAATATATAAATTAGATTATAACAGTATAGTGCATAAAGTAAAAGATAAGATAGTACTAAAAATTTTCGGCGAGAATCGTAGGTTGTCGCCTACGCCTTCAGCTTATTTTTTGCTAACGCATAAGCCGAACAAAACGGTACCCAATTTTTCAAATTCGTCCTTGACATAAACGTCCCACTTTTCCTAGTTCTAAGAAATATTTGCCTAACTGCATTTGGGGAAAGGAGGGGCAAGGCTAGATAACACACGCAAATCACGTCTCAAATTGGTTCTAACTCTACAACCGACTTGCACGCTTTGCCCTAGGCGGGTTTCCCCAATACGATGAAAAAGTTAGAAATGTGGACACTACGGTCATGGAAACACGCTTAGCTCTTATTGCGAATGACATAAGCTCTCGTATTTAGTTTGAAACTAACATAGAAAAAAAGATAGAATTTTGAACCAAGCCACATAGCCCCATAAAAATGGTATATTCGTGTACCTGAAGACTTGATGACCAAGATTATGTTGTTAGTTATCTAAATAGTCCATTAAATAATCAAATATTGATAAAACAATACATAGAGAATCAGAGATACTGTCAGGTCAAGTCATATCTGCTTAGATTGGATCGCATATTTTTTGGGAAAAAATTAGGTGAAAGCTAGGCTAAGATGGTACGCTGAAGGGGATTGGGTGGAATTTGAAGTGAGACGAAATATTATTGGCCGACCTCGTACTAAACATATATCACCCGAGTAACGTAGTAGAAAATTGAATTGTATTTTTGAAAGACTTTGTTTACAAGTGAAATAAGGGTAATCATTGGCCAGAGTAGTTGATATTGGAGAAAAAGCATTAGTTGGGGACGCCATTTTCTAACAAAATTTGGACAAGTAGCAATGAGATCAGGCTTGTGCTGTGAAAACCATATTTCTCAAAAGCCTGGACAGAACGGCAGATCGAAAGTGTGCCAGTCATCGTTCACTGTGTATTTCATTGAATAAATGTGGGTCCTGGGTACTGACGTTAATGTAGTACCAAACGCCTGAGAACTGCTCGATTCAGGACTCTATCTGTATACTTCGAGCCCATGCTAGTGGCCATTGCCTATCAAAGGTGGAAAAGATTGTCAAGCGAGCAGAGGAAACGTTCTACCTGTATTCTCCTGCCAAGATAAGTTCTTGTTCGGCACCTGGCAGCTCAACTTAAAAGAACTTAAAAGACTAGAAAGTGATAATAAAGAAAACTGTGCATAGTATTACTATTTCCACAAGTGACAAAAGAAAACAGACATAACTTAAAGGGAGTGATTATAACCAACAACCTATGGTTTAATACCAGTATTACCTCAAAGTAGAAGAATACAACTACACACTTATATTAGAATAATATTGTATGTATGGACAGAAGATCTACTGTGTTATTGGAATGTTGTAAATGATTCTTTTGATTTCACTTTTGATTGTCAGTCCTGGTTCAAAATAAATTAGAATCAGGATAATAAATTGTACAAAATTGTATTTACACAAATTTCAACCACAGTCTTAATTAAGATAGCCTTCTAAAGTGTCGTTTGTATGTTATTGTTGTAATACTGTTGGTGGTTGTGAATAATAAACTATTTGTTTGTATGTTTGTTGGTTAGTACACATTACACTCTACATTCATAACCCTAGACACTACACGAAGTCATTTTAATAATAATACTATAGATTACTTTTGAATGAGATCAAAAAGGTGGTAGCGGAAAGGTACTCTGGAAAGTTTAAAATACTATTTGTTAAATTCAGGGACCTTCATAGCTGATCTCATTTAATACAATAATAATACATAACAACAATTGATAACATCAAAACCCACCACAAACTCAATGAAAATGATTAAATAAATCAATGGTTACAGTTTGAGTAACAATTTTTTACAATTTTAATGTCCTGTACCTCAATTTCTTGGGTACAGGAATGTTTAAAACTCAAAATAGACTGGAAATGTATTTACAGTAATGTGAATTAAAAAAGACAACTTGTCTAGTTATATTATGAAAATGTCTATGACTTGGAAAGTCCTGGTAAAGCACTAAATTCTATAAAGGGTCACTCTTATGAGGAACGATTGTGTTCATCACCTCGAGAACGCTGTGTTGATTTAATACTGGAGAGATTATGTCAAGTGAAAAATCATGAACCTTTTGATGGTTCTTATCTTCAAGTCCTGGAGCACTGTGGTCTTTCTTCCACAACGATAGTCTTCACGACTGCAAAGTTTAGACACTGCTACAGCACTCTTCAGAGTTTTGGGCACTCAGATACTTATTGCCTCGAACGTGCAGATTCAATAATTCTTGTATGGCTCACTGAATGTTTCAACATGGAACCCTGAAAATAAGAGGATTAAGGCCTCCTCAGTATTTCAAACATATCTCTCCTTCCCTAACCAACTAAGCATTATCAACAGTTTCAAGATTAGTTTCTATGGCTACATAAATAGCTATCGTTCCTATCTGATGGGGTGACAGCTTCATACTCAGGTAAATTTCAATCATCAGTTTGATACATTCCTTTCATAGGAAAATTATAGTTAATTTTATGAAGTCATATGAAAACACGGTGACTTGCTGAAGACGGCCAGTGATTTTTGGCCTTCCAATCATAATAATGTCCTATTTTATTTCCAACTATGTCTTTTCATTCTCTCCCAAAGTTTAAGTAAGCCTGCCTGGCTTTTAAAAGAAATGGTAATCTTCCCTAATAGCACTTGTGGCATAACACAAAGTGTTGAGTTTGGCGCCTTTCTGGTTTTGTCTCTACCCGTCAATACTGCATACACATTCAATAATACAGATACATCTCAATAATAATGTTTATATAAATGTTTATCTTACTGCATCAATGAAATAATGCATAATTTGTAGGTTAACCGGCGATCAATGGTCACACTAAGATCGCCACTGGTGCAGAACAGCGAAGGCAATGGTCATGAATTCCTTGCGTCTGATGATAACACTACTTTTGAAATCTTTATCTTCAAGTGGCAACTAACGCTGGCTTCAAATCGTTTTTATTACTACCATTAGTCTATTCTACCACAGCCAATCGAATTATGTTATGCCCACTTGCCTCTTTTTCAAAATAAATTACACTTTAAAAAAAAAATGTAACGTCCCCCCTCTCCCAAGACTGGCAAAGTTGAGTGAGGACATCAATGCGTCTGTCTCTCTGTCTTTTCTTTACAATATTTCTGTTACTATCTAAGCGTTTTTAATGAGAAAAGGCAATTATTGATCAGACGACTGTCTGTCATATAGTCGTTATATTTTTATTTCTCTCTTTATCATACTTTTCATTATTGCCTTTTTCCTCTTCAGTTATACAAATAACATATTTTTTTTCTTTACGGTAAGGTAATATAACATTATGGGTAATATGATTTTCCAATGAACAAGTATTATCATTGTTTTTGTCAACTGTCCTTTCGTTTATTTTATTCTGCATCGATGTTTCTTGGGCCACCCGTTATCTATCCTTCTAAGTTTCACTTTCGCCATCTCCAGCCCTACACATTAGTGGGTATCTTCAAATTTCTGAGTTAGCCGTAATTTTTTTCTTTTCTTTAAACCCACCACCTATTTCCTTCGCTCTCTCGTTCTTTTTCAAAATGAAGCAACGTGTTTGGATTTCATCAGAAAATACAACTATACAGGAAATGCGAGCTTGTCTGTGTGTTTTTACTACCGTCTCACGATCTAAGTGTTTATACATTCAAACTGCGCTACTAGTGAACGGGGTGGGCAGGTGGTTTGTAGTGGATTTGCACCGCTTTTCCAAATTAGGCTAGTAGCAAAGTCACGCACTTTCGTTATCGTAAGTGATGCCCAGAACCACTGTCGCATGTCGTTCTACTAATACTTCCTCTCTCTCCGTCACTCCTCCGTTTCTCTCTCACTCTTTCTTGGAACGAAACACGCACTGGCTGTCAAAATGTTATAGTTAATTTCAAGGACGGAGTATGAAAAGCTTGTAATATTGAGAGAGGGTACCATTCACTTTGCGTTAAGGCTTCTCAAAACCTGCGCGACTGCGGGCGATGGCGAAGACGTTGAGCACAACTCCCTATTTTATCTCTATAGTATTTGGATTTATAATCGATAATATTTTATCTATTTGATCGAGGTATCAGGGATCTTACTACATTGACATGTTGTTGTTGGGGATCTATACTCCACGGTAGCTGGGAGGTAATGATGATGATGACGAACAGTTTAAGCTGTAAAAATTGACGTGACAAATTTTTCGCACAATCCAGGTTGAGTAGCGACTCTGTGTTTGCTTTATGTACTTCCAAGGACGACAAGACGTGCTGGTGTTCATTATAGCTACTAAATTGTTATCATCATCATCATCACCATCATTATCATCATCATTATCATCACAGTCATGGCCATTATCATCATCACTGGATGGTAGTAATTCTTGCACAAATATATTTTCTTGAAAGTTTTTTTGTATCTTTCTGCACCAAACTGACTACCCAGCTGTAAATGGGTACCTGAATTTGCTTTTAAGTTAGGGAAGGAACATATAGAGAGAAAGGGAACTGGTTACCCCGCCTAATAAAGCTAGTACAGTGAAGCCTCTTGCACTTCAAACACCCCCCCCCCACTCCCAACGGTAGTATCTGCTATGGGACTACCTTTATCTTTTACATTGAATTAGACAGACACCAATCAGGCAGATAGATAGACAGGCAGATAGATAGACAGGCAGATAGATAGACAGGCAGATAGATAGACAGGCAGATAGATAGACAGGCAGATAGATAGACAGGCAGATAGATAGACAGGCAGATAGATAGATAGATAGATAGATAGATAGATAGATAGATAGATAGATAGATAGATAGATAGATAGATAGATAGATAGATAGATAGATAGATAGACAGGCAGATAGATAGACAGGCAGATAGATAGACAGGCAGATAGATAGACAGGCAGATAGATAGATAGACAGGCAGATAGATAGACAGGCAGATAGATAGACAGGCAGATAGATAGACAGGCAGATAGATAGACAGGCAGATAGATAGACAGGCAGATAGATAGACAGGCAGATAGATAGACAGGCAGATAGATAGACAGGCAGATAGATAGACAGGCAGATAGATAGACAGGCAGATAGATAGACAGGCAGATAGATAGACAGGCAGATAGATAGACAGGCAGATAGATAGACAGGCAGATAGATAGACGTGCAGATAGATAGACAGGCAGATAGATAGACGTGCAGATAGATAGACAGGCAGATAGATAGACAGGCAGATAGATAGACGTGCAGATAGATAGACAGGCAGATAGATAGACAGGCAGATAGATAGACAGGCAGATAGATAGACAGGCAGATAGATAGACAGGCAGATAGATAGACAGGCAGATAGATAGACAGGCAGATAGATAGACGTGCAGATAGATAGACGTGCAGATAGACATGCAGATAGATAGACAGGCAGATAGATAGACAGGCAGATAGATAGACAGGCAGATAGATAGACAGGCAGATAGATAGACAGGCAGATAGATAGACAGGCAGATAGACATGCAGATAGATAGATACATAGAAAAATAGATGGATGATTGACGGATGATTGATGGATATATATATATATATATATATATATATATATATATATATATATATATATATATATATATATATATATATATATATATAGCGAGAAAGAGAAAGAGAGAGAGAGAGAGAGAGAGAGAGAGAGAGAGAGAGAGAGAGGAGAGAGAGAGAGAAAAAGAAAGAAATGATAGAAATGTAAATTAACAGAGTAGAAAAGCGGTGAGTAAGAATAAATAACAAAATTATTGTAACTCTTTTGTGATAAATCTGCCATCAAAGTGGAAGAACATATTTTATTACAGAGCCAATCCTGAATTGAAGAAGCAAATCATGGGCAGTCAAAGAACAAAACAGTCGATCACTAGATGACACAAATATGGTTTTAATGGTTTTGTAGATGAATGTTAAGAATCCAGCGAACAAGTTATAAAAAAAGACAATGGTACGACCAGGGCCGTAGATACGGGGGAAGGTGTTTTGGGGTTCAAACCCCCCTCCCTTGGGGGGGGGGGGGGAAATTATACTGTACCGGTACCAAAATAGAGCATTAAAATTTTTTTTTAAAATTAACACACCCCCCACCCTCCTTAATAAAGTCCTATCTACGGCCCTGGGTACGACAGAATCAAATGCGCAAAAAAAAGACAAAAAAAAGCTTATTACACGTTTCAGAAAAAGAAGCTGCCCACGACTGACATGTTTTGAGAAGAGGAAACCCACTTTGTGACAACATGAAATAAGATACTTAGTGATGGAAAACAGGGACTTCTAATGTAGCATTGAAAACAAAAGTCAACATCGGAACTGATAAACGGCGCTTAGGAACGGAAACTGTTGAGGGACATAATAGTCATAGTCAGTCTCTAGAAGCTTGAAGAAGAAGAATAGAGAACAAAGACTAGAGTGAAGATGTTAACTCGTAAGAGTTGAGAAAATGAGAGAGCACATATACGTGGGTACAACAGCACTTCGGACAAGAAAGTAAACAAACGGAAAAAAATGTAAAGATGATGTGAGTAATAAGCGTAGAGCTACAAATAGTAAGGATGAAATTAAAAAAGACAGAGAAAAATAAAAATAACGGGGAAGTGAATAATGAGACTGTATACGGATATCACATAAATATTATATGACAAGAAAAGAAACAAAAAATTAAGTCCCGGAACGAAAGAAATGGGATAAAAGAATGACAGTTTTGTGGACGAACTGGCAGCAGACGAGACAAGGGAAGTTACCAGACCTTGCCCAACTACCTGGGTATATTTTTGAAGAAGACACAAGCAGAGTTACTCATCCGAGTCTTTACTTTGACAGCGCTAGCACATCTCGTGTTGGCGCCTTCGACGGTCCAGAGATTTTTTAAACGTTGATTTACAGCTAGCCTCTTAACTGTAATACAGCCGGCTTATATATTACGTTGCAACAATTTTTGTTCATTTGATGTTTTTCATGTGTTATCGGGCGGTTAATTTTGTTTGTTTGTCTGTCCACTGAGTTAAAAAAAAAACAAACACAAAAACACATTAATGCCTAAAAAGGAAAAAAAGAGGAGAGAGAAACGGAAACAGGAGGAGAGTGGAACAGCATCAAATGAGCTTCATTTAACTCCGCTTATCCACCACCTCGGGAGAGTCTACTCTGTTCAACCTACTATTCGGTTATATTCACTTGCTTACTTAGTCGTTCCTCTTCTAACTTTTTTGCCAGGTTTGCCAGAGAGCCCCATCCTACTCTATCTGTTGTCTTCCTTTTGACCTGGTTCCAGTCCAGTCCTCTGTCCTTGTCTGATGTTGTACTCTCAGCGAACTCTTGGATTCTTAGCTCTCGGTTTCCCATGTTTGTCGTGGCAGCGGGTCTCCTGCCATTCGGTTATAATTAGACTATTTATTGTAATTGTAATTTACGCTATTTACAAAAAATAGTACATAGTATGATATATTTACACCAGTACTTGTTGGGTGTTTTAATTTTCTTGAGTATTTGTAAAATAATTATTGTTGTGTGTGTTTAGAGTTTCCAAATATTAATGTTATTGTAAGTTTAATTATTTATAATTTTGGTTTTCTTTCAGATACATTAACGCCTGCTCTTATAAGAATAGCTAGAATACCTGGACACATAAATAGTGTTTTCATCTTCTTATCACGTTAGTTTACGAAAGCAGGAATTTTAGGAAGAAAGAAATAGATGGGTCAGATAGGAAAATGCAAGGAAGAGCCATGAAAGCGTGGCTGTCGGTCTTAAATTTAAAGCTTCATTTAAAAACGTCTTAAAATTTCTTTGTTTAAATATTTCCCGCGCTCACAATAAAGACAGATGGCCATTACAGCAAAGCTTCTTCACTATTCTCGTATCTTTAATCTGTAGCCTGCCCTCAAGATAGTCCAGATTCTTTAAACTGTCCATCAGTAGTTTTGTTTGGGAAACTGCGTTTCATTGTTAAACCCTGCTAATCTTTTTCAAGACCCTCAGCTCCTGGCTATGCCGTCTCCTCTCAAGATCTCTTCTCTTGAAGTGTTCAAATAAAAATTTATTCTGTTTTCACTTAAACATCTGCGAGGGGAAGGAAAGATGTTTTACTGATCTGTTCAATGAAACAAAATGGACTCGCAACATGCGCGTGTTTCACGAGCCCCTAGAGGAGGTTCTAGATTGTTCCAACAGAACCCATTTAGATTAAATTGTGTGCACATGTGTGAGTATAAATGGGTTAGCCTGTGTTTGTGTGGGGTTGTATATGTGTATTTATGAGTGCACAGTTGTGTACAACTGCGACTGTGCATTTGTTGTTTGTACCCCATGCAGTTCCAGGGGGTCTATGCTGTGAAAGAATAGGGCCACAGCTCTATCAGACATGCCACTCAAAAACATTATAGAAAGAGCTTTACAAATCACTTCTGTTTCACTAAGTATGAGAGTAACAAACCAGGCAAGATAAAAACATTATAGAACGAGCTTTACAAATCACTTCTGTTTCACTAAGTATGAGAGTAACAAACCAGGCAAGATAAAAACATTATAGAACGAGTTTTACAAATCACTTCTGTTTCACTAAGTATGAGAGTAACAAACCAGGCAAGATAAAAACATTATAGAACGAGCTTTACAAATCACTTCTGTTTCACTAAGTATGAGAGTAACAAACCAGGCAAGATAAAAACAATATAATTTTGATAATAGTAAGAATTAACCCCCTCACACATAAACACAAGCACACACACAAACATAAACGCACTATTTTTCATCACTGTGGTAAAGTGGGATGTTATAAATATTTATAGGGGACTTAGTGTACTGACTGAGATCAGCTGTGAAGGTATCTGTATCTAATAAGTGTGGTGTATTACAAATGACCTTACTTGCTACCACATTTATACCTCAGTCAGAATTATTCTGGAATATTGTGATGACTACGTTAAATGTCTAGGGTTATGAAAATGATGAAGTGTAAGTCACAACAACAACATACAGATAAACAATTCAATGTATTCCGCAACACTTTACAACACTGTGACACTCACACACATATAACACTCTATAAGACTATCTTAAATGAGTCAAGTGTTTAAGTTTAAAAATATATGTATTAATTATTTCAATAATGGGTATCCTGATTCAACTACACAGTGAACCAGGAATCACAATCAAATGTAATTACAGTGTTATGTACAGTTTATATATATGAACTTTGTATTGACATAGTTTATTATTATTATTCTATGTGTGTAATTTGTGCAGTAGTAATATGAGGTAATACTGGTTTTGTTCAAGCTTGGTTGTTGTTTTTCATCATGACTTCAAGTGTTTGATTATCGGGGAAATAGTATTGGGAAAAGTTCACAGTTTCTGTCATTTGAACCAATTAATTGTCCCTCTGTGTTTACTAAAATGTCAATTTTTGAGGGGGCACATAATGTTGAGCTCCTCTGGCCACAGAAGCTTATCTTTCGTGATGGCGGCAGGAAAAGACTCCTCTGCTCGATTGCTTCACTGTGTTCTGGAGACACCTCACTGGTCGCTATCTGGACCAAGGAGTATGCTGTCAGCCTCTGGATTCAGCAAAACTCAGACCAGGTGCTGCTTCAATAACTAGGACCACAGTCCCACAATTCATGGAAATAATACACAGATACGTTGACTGGCGATGAATAATGGCACAAATTCCGATCTGCCTCTGTCCCAGACTTTTATTTAGAAAATTATGATCTGGATCTCAACGCACTGTTTCTTAGTAAGTTTATTTTAACATGTGGCACTGAACTGACGCTCCTAATTGCCTATATTGGCGGGTCTAACCAATCGAGCCATGTTTACACAAGCGTTTGAAAAAAAGTACCCTTCCTTCCGTCTCCCCTAACAACAAAAAAATAGTATTTGCAGACCGACTAATCATGTTTAGCCTTACATATACTTTCCGCCAATCAAATAGGAGGTAACATGTTGGCCTATTTCCCGTACAATGGTGGTTTCAAAACCTGCCACTGCGCAATTCTGATTTTGGTGTTGTCTGACAGCACCACCATTTTATTTTGGCTATAATTTGTTAATTCCTAGACTATTTGCGTAACGTTTAACATATTCTTTGTCATCAAGTCCTAAGGAACCCAATTATATAAATTTAAGGGAGCTAGGTGGCTGCGTTCAAAATGTGCATTTTCTTCTACCTCCTGTTCACTTCGATACGATGTGGTGTCTGGGTACTGTCAGGCTTTCAAACGTAAACCAGTATAATGTCATGTTTCCCAATAAGCATTTTTCAGGTTTTTAAACCTAACTCTCGTATGGGTAGTGTTTTTTATCACTGTCCATCTGAAAAAAAAGTATTGCTTCTGGCCTTTCGCGCGGGGAGGGTATTAATTTTGTATCGCGAGACGCGTGTTAGGGTTGCATGCGTTCCTGCTTTCAGCCCTCCCTCTCTTTCTATCCTAAGTCCATCTGTCCTTTCGTTTATGTTAACGTAGTGTATAAAATGAAATTAATGGAAGTATTAATTTAGGTCATTAATCAGCTTGCGTATCTCAAGGTTTTCTTAGAAATGCAGTACACGTTTTATTGTGTTGTGGAAACGCGTGTATGCTGCTATAGGCTTTACTATCAACGTGGAAACGTTACAATTTGCAGACGAAGTAGAAAACAAGGGGGATTTTTGTACGCCATTGTGACAGCACTGTACTTTTACCATTTCTCTTTTCTTTTATTGAATTTATGTGTTAGGCTTTACATTTACCTTTAAATTTATATATGTGGATTTAGAATGTGTCACGACAAATTCTCCCCTCTTAAAACAGACGTTATATGTCAGTCTATAATTCTATATACACATAGAGAAATTTATTATCTTTCCTGGGGCTTATGGTGATTCTCATCACACGGATGGCGGCTTAAAAAATCCGCTCCCAGATTTGTTTTTCCACTTATATACTCTATGCTAAACTCATATGGCTGCATCAGTAATGACCAACGGAGTAATCTAGAATTTTCATGCCTAGCCTGCTCTAGAAACGACAAGGGTTTGTGATCCGTTTGCAACTTAAATGCCTTCCCATACAGATAAATATTGAATTTCTTTATCGCCCATACTACTGCAAGACATTCTTTTTCGCTAGTTGAGTAGTTGGTTTCAGCTTTATTCAGCTTTCTGCTAGCATATGCCACTGGGTTCAATTCCCCATCCAATGCATCTGATTTCTGTAGCAGAGTCGCACCTAACCCAATATTACTGGCATCCGTCCTTACAATAAATTCTTGACTTAAGTCAGGTAGTTTCAAAATAGGTTTGCTTGTAAGCTTTTCCTTCAATTCTTGGTAAGCCAATTCACATTGTGGTGTCCATGTAATTCGATCTGGATTTCCTTTACGTGTCAAATCAGTTAACGGGGCACATATGGAATTAAAGTTTTTGATATACTTTTGGTAGAAACCACATGAGACAAAGGATCTCACGTCTTTCTTGGTTTGTGGTCTCGGGGCTTTCTTTAGTTTCTCTAAATTCTTGGAGTCAGGGGTCATGTTTCCCTGATGGATTGTGTGTCCCAAAAATTCTAATTCTCTACATCCAACGCAACATTTGGTTGGTCGGGCTGTTAAATTCGCTTCTCTAAGTCGATTAAACAGCATATTCAGAGAGTCAATGTGTTCCTCAAATGTTTCTGTTGCTATAAGGATATCATCCATGAAATTTGTAATGCATGGATTATTCAGAGGGTCCAATAATTTGCTCATCATTCTAGAGAAGACACTAGGCGCATTCTTCAATCCAAATGGCAATCTGTTAAACTCATAGTGTCCCTCTGAGGTACTAAAAGCTAGGTATGGTCTAACCTCAGGCTTTACTGGAATCTGATAGTATCCTTTACTCAGATCCACTTTTGAGAAATATTTAGCTTTATTTAGCCTGGCAAACAACTGATTTGTATCCGGCAATGGATCCACCTGTCCTTCTGTAATAGCATTCAGTCTCCTGTAATCTATACAGAGTCTATGTTCTCCAGAGGGCTTCCTTAAGAGTACAGCACTGGAACTATACGAAGATTCACTGTGTGAAATAATTCCTTCCTTCAACAAATAGTCTATCTCTTCCTTCAAAGCTTTCTCCTTAGCAAAAGGAATCGAATAGGGTTTCATACAGACAGGTGTGGGGTCTATCAGTTTCATATCATATTCCAATAAGTTTGTATGCCCCGGTCGGTCTGTTAACACCTCTGCATGATTATCTAGAACCTGTTGCACTCTCTCTTTCTGATTTTTCGTTAAATGTGTACTGATTTTCACCTGTGCCGCTGTCTCACAGGGATGTAATGGATATTCAAATGATGAAAGTGGTTCATTTTTCATCTCCATTGCAATGGACATGGTCAACAAGTGTGTCTCTTCCTGATTTTCTCTTTCCAAATATTTCTTCAGGAGATTCACATGATAGATTTTTTCTTTCCCCTTCTTATCTATCTTATAATTTGTTCTAGACACCTTCTCTAGAACTGTATATGGACCTTGCCATCCAATTTGTAACTTATTCTGACTACCGGGGAGAAGAAGCAGTACCTTCTCTCCCACAGCCAAATCTCTGTCTTTAGCCTTCCTGTTGAAATAGGCAGCATGTTTCTTCCTGGCTTGTTTCAAATTTTCATTGGCAAGTTTCCAGCCAGTTTTTAAACGAGTGGTCAGCTCATTCACATATTGGTATGAGGATGTAATATTTTCCTCTGCCTTTTCATCAGTCCACGTTCTTAACAGCGTTACATATGGACCTTTAATTTTGTGGACCTATTTGTCCATGCACCGGTATGGTCTCTTCCACTCGAAGCGCTATAGTGATGATTTTTCTTCCCAGAATTTTCAGTCACAAAACGACCGCTACCAATTCTTCTCTTGGGGCTTTCTCCCCACTTAGAATTCTTGATGAGAGATTTCCTCTCTACATCCTCTTCCTCCAGTTTAAATAAGTCCGATTGAGGGATTTTCGGCTTATCCTGGGGTAAGACATCTTTTTGCACTCTCTGCATAGTGGCCATTGTAAAACAGTTAAGTGAAGCTTGTCCTTGAAAAGGGGCTTCTTATTCCATTTGGTCCACTTTATCAAATTTATTTTTCTTCTTATTTTCAGGCCTACGTTTGCCCCGTGGCGTGTCCATGTCCTGATCAATGTTCCCACTTGTGGGTGTTCCCTCATGTGCTATGCTACACCTTTCTACAAAATTCTCAATGTCCCACCTTGCCTTGGGCCAATAATAATGGTGAGCCACCTTTTGGATGATGGTACCTATTTTCTCATGGTCCCCATCTTGTTTCACATGTAGGCTCCTTATTAAGTCTGCCCTATATCTCTTTGGAAGAACCAACTGTCCGTGACCATTGGATCTAGTTCCGGCCTTCCTGTAAATCAACTTGTTTTTCATGTAAAAATCTCCCTTGCCTGGAGTTGTATGACAAGTTGACAATTTCCTGAAACAAGGCTTGACGGTCTTATCCCCAGCCTGTGCCTTCCTCATCTCTTCTGGAGTGGTATCTATCAGAATATCCTCCTCCTTTCTTGAGGTCGACCTGACCTGAAGGGTGGCCATAACTATAGGGTTCCTTCTGCAACGGTCAGTGTCATGATTGTTCATCTTACAATTTTTACACCACCTCCTTCCTTGGTTGAAAGATTTTCTTTCATCATATTTCCTTTCATCGAATTGTGGGGGTTTTATTTTTATTGTCATACCGTGGCCTATCAAACTGGTGCTTACCTTTGTTTTGATCTCTAGGATCAAATTTATTAAAGTTCTGTGGTGCCTTAAAATTATCTACCTGTTTCTTTTTATTACCTGATACCTCTGCCTGAGCTGCTTGATACCTTTCTGCAACATTTAGTAACTCACCCAGCCTCTCTGCACCTTGTTCCATGAGAAACTTTCTCAGGTCTGGAGCCATGGACTCTCTTAATTGTTCTATAAGGACCATTTCCTTAAGATCTTGGGTTTTCCCCAGAGAAGTCCATTTCTCCAAGTATGTCTCTAACCGTGCAGAGAACTGGTGATAGGTTTCACCTGACAGTAGTTTAGCATTCCTAAATTTTTTCCTATAAAATTCTGCGTTCTTTTCATATCTTAACAAAAGAGCCTGCTTTAGCATGTCATAATTTTCTTGATCACCTCTGTTCATTTTGGCAAAAACTTCATAAGCTGCCCCACGAAGACCTTGAGATAACTTTAAGCTCCACCTTTCTCTCTCTAACCCATACGTGGTAGCTAATAGTTCATATCTATTTAGATAGCTCTCAATATCATCTTCTTTCTCAACAAAATGATCTAAATGAAAATTCATAGCTGAGGTTGAGGCTCCCTGACTAGCAGTAGCATCGGAGGTAAAGGGACTGGCACCATTTTCAGGAGCATGCCCTTGAAACTCAAACTCCCTTAGTCGTAACTCATGTTCCCTTTGTAATCTTTTATCTTCTGCTTCCCTTTCTGCAGCTAATCGCTTGTTTTCCCTTTCTGCAGCCTGTCTTCTTTCCTCGGCTTCCCTTTCTGCCTTTTTTCTTCTCTTTCTGCCTCCAATTTCTTAGCCTCTTTGTCAGCCTCAATCTGCAGCCTCTTAGTCTCAGCCTCACCCTCAAATTGTAACCTTTTAATTTCTTTTTCAGCCTCTAACTTTCTTTCGGCCTCTTTTTCTAATCTTCTTTCTTCCCGTTCAATATATTTGTCACATTCAGCAGTGACATAAGCAATCATAATTTGCCCGTCCATTCCTAACTCTTTAGCAGTCTGCACAGCAGCAGATCGAAATTTGGCCAGGTCCGCCATTTTCTAACAGGTAAATGTATGTAATGTCTAACTAAACAATACAATCTGTAATTACTTATCCAAGGACACCACAGGCACTGAGAGCTCAACGTTATTTATTTTCACCCAAGGATAACTTTTTAATTTTTATTATTCTCTGAAGTGAATTACCCCCAATATTTATAATAGGGAAAGTTTCAAAATCCCGGACAGGACCTCAATATATGTGGTAAAGTGGGATGTTATAAATATTTATAGGGGACTTAGTGTACTGACTGAGATCAGCTGTGAAGGTATCTGTATCTAATAAGTGTGGTGTATTACAAATGACCTTACTTGCTATCACATTTATACCTCAGTCAGAATTATTCTGGAATATTGTGATGACTACGTTAAATGTCTAGGGTTATGAAAATGATGAAGTGTAAGTCACAACAACAACATACAGATAAACAATTCAATTTATTCCACAACACTTTACAACACTGTGACACTCACACACTAGAGATGGCTACTGTGTGTATGTATCGATACAATGCGTTGAAACTGCATCGTACCCGAACGCTTCGAAACACAGTTTTCTTGCGGTGTCGATACAGTGTCAATTCCTGACTGTTTTGCAGAGACGCACTGTCTCACGCATATTCGATACATAGCCTGTTTCGTGTATTGAAACTGCAGTTTCAGTTCCCGTCCGCTTCGCTGTTTTGCAAAGAGGCACACTGTATCATTGTCTAACCTTCAGGGGCCTTTGTAAAAATGTGTCAAGCGTGCGGTACATTAGGCGTTTATAAATAGTATGGAAAATCAAACAAGTCATAATTTTTTTTTTTTAAATAATTCCTCAGGACTGAAAGAGGCTTACTACTATTAGGTGTCTGCTCGGTTTGAGTTGAATCATTGTCGCTGACTGTACCTATTCTAGTTTTATATAATGTGTCATTATTACTGTTATTATTATTATTTTTTTTCACTTTTACTGCAGCTGTCAGCATGTTCCCCTTGCATATCATCATAATGAAAACGACTGTGTAAAATTCTTAACAGTGGTCACACGAAATACCATAGATTTGTACTAACGAGAATAAGTAAATCTGCATACTAGGGTGTCACGACTCATGTCTCATTGTTTCAGTTAATTTACTTGTAGTCTGCTGTTTCGAAACAGTTCCATAGTTCTATTTCATCCAAGCGCTCATTATACGCATGTTACGGTACTCTTGATTCGGGCGCTGTCGTAAGAAAACGTGTTTTGTTTATACATAAAATAGTGTTTAAAACTTGTGTTCAACATCATTTAATCTTCATTTATGGCGGGGAGAAGCCCTGTTTGGGATTATTTTGTAAAGATCAAAGACAACAAAGTAAAATGTAACGTGTGTTCTGGTATTTTATCATTCAAGGGTCGAAAATATGCTTCGAAACAGCGAGCGATTCGACACTTCCTGCTTGTTTGTTTCGTCTGCCTCGCTGTTTTGCAGCGACACACTGTCTGATCCTATGTAAAATTTGAATCAACCGTTCGGAACATTAGTATGGAATATCAAACATGTCATATTTTTTCAGGGATGTGTTATGATGACTTGATTTTACAAGTGATATTATTTTTGCTGAGAAGTTATAGACACTGGAAATTGTGTCAGTGCTGCAGTTGTCAATGTTTTAGGCGCTATGTTAAAGTTGAAAGTGTCCGTGTGTTCGTATAAATGTAATGGACACTTTATTAGTTCTGCTGATATATGTGTAGGCCTACTCGGTGTGGATTTGAATCATTGTCTACCAAAACTAGCTTACTCTAGTTTGATATCATGTGTTATTATTACTGTTGTTATTATTATTGTTGTTTTTTATTATTTTCCCATATACTGCAGCTATCTTCATATCTACGTTTTATTTCATCATAATGAAGACTTGTGTAAAAATATTGAATTGTGGTCACACGAAACGCCATAGATTTTCACACACGACAGTAAAAACAGAGGAAATTGTCTCACACAATTCATGTATACCCGCCCCGGTACTGTCTATAAGAGACTTCTTTCTCCCCTATACGGGAAATTGTGCCGCCGTGTCGACACACTGTTTCGACACACTGTTTCGACACAGTATAATTAATTGAGCCGACTGTCTCGAAACAACGGAGTGTATCGATTCGCCCACCTCTATCACACACATATAACACTCTATAAGACTATCTTAAATGAGTCAAGTGTTTAAGTTTAAAAATATATGTATTAATTATTTCAATAATGGGTATCCTGATTCAACTACACAGTGAACCAGGAATCACAATCAAATGTAATTACAGTGTTATGTACACAGTTTATATATATGAACTTTGTATTAACATAGTTTATTATTATTATTCTATGTGTGTAATTTGTGCAGTAGTAATATGAGGTAATACTGGTTTTGTTCAAGCTTGGTTGTTGTTTTTCATCATGACTTCAAGTGTTTGATTATCGGGGAAACAGTATTGGGAAAAGTTCACAGTTTCTGTCATTTGAACCAATTAATTGTCCCTCTGTGTTTACTAAAATGTCAATTTTTGAGGGGGCACATAATGTTGAGCTCCTCTGGCCACAGAAGCTTATCTTTCGTGATGGCGGCAGGAAAAGACTCCTCTGCTCGATTGCTTCACTGTGTTCTGGAGACACCTCACTGGTCGCTATCTGGACCAAGGAGTATGCTGTCAGCCTCTGGATTCAGCAAAACTCAGACCAGGTGCTGCTTCAATAACTAGGACCACAGTCCCACAATTCATGGAAATAATACACAGATACGTTGACTGGCGATGAATAATGGCACAAATTCCGATCTGCCTCTGTCCCAGACTTTTATTTATAAAAATATGATCTGGATCTCAACCCACTGTTTCTTAGTAAGTTTATTTTAACATGTGGCACTGAACTGACGCTCCTAATTGCCTATATTGGCGGGTCTAACCAATCGAGCCATGTTTACACAAGCGTTTGAAAAAAAGTACCCTTCCTTCCGTCTCCCCTAACAACAAAAAAATAGTATTTGCAGACCGACTAATCATGTTTAGCCTTACATATACTTTCCGCCAATCAAATAGGAGGTAACATGTTGGCCTATTTCCCGTACAATGGTGATTTCAAAACCTGCCACTGCGCAATTCTGATTTTGGTGTTGTCTGACAGCACCACCATTTTATTTTGGCTATAATTTGTTAATTCCTAGACTATTTGCGGAACGTTTAACATATTCTTTGTCATCAAGTCCTAAGGAACCCAATTATATAAATTTAAGGGAGCTAGGTGGCTGCGTTCAAAATGTGCATTTTCTTCTACCTCCTGTTCACTTCGATACGATGTGGTGTCTGGGTACTGTCAGGCTTTCAAACGTAAACCAGTATAATGTCATGTTTCCCAATAAGCATTTTTCAGGTTTTTAAACCTAACTCTCGTATGGGTAGTGTTTTTTATCACTGTCCATCTGAAAAAAAAGTATTGCTTCTGGCCTTTCGCGCGGGGAGGGTATTAATTTTGTATCGCGAGACGCGTGTTAGGGTTGCATGCGTTCCTGCTTTCAGCCCTCCCTCTCTTTCTATCCTAAGTCCATCTGTCCTTTCGTTTATGTTAACGTAGTGTATAAAATGAAATTAATGGAAGTATTAATTTAGGTCATTAATCAGCTTGCGTATCTCAAGGTTTTCTTAGAAATGCAGTACACGTTTTATTGTGTTGTGGAAACGCGTGTATGCTGCTATAGGCTTTACTATCAACGTGGAAACGTTACAATTTGCAGACGAAGTAGAAAACAAGGGGGATTTTTGTACGCCATTGTGACAGCACTGTACTTTTACCATTTCTCTTTTCTTTTATTGAATTTTTGTGTTAGGCTTTACATTTACCTTTAAATTTATATATGTGGATTTAGAATGTGTCACGACAATCACTACATGGTTTTGTTTGGTTTTTGGACCATGCGATTGAAAACTGGTGTTTGTCATGTGCGCGGGATACCCGGTTCAATCACATGTGGGTTATAATTAGGGTATAAACTGTTTATAATTTTATATAATACATTACATTGGTTGTTTCATCGCTACATGTGCTTGCTAATGAAGGGGGAATGTCAGGAAACGAAAAAGAACAATAATGACATTCTCAGTTGACATTTTACAAACATCAAGCATGAAGTGTTGGTTATTTAACAACTTAGTGATTTTCTCAGTTTAGCTCGTGCGCTGATACTTGAGATGGCAGCCAGAGTAAGACAGCGCTTCTTTGTCATGGCGTCTTTTACAGAGCTTTTGATTTGAGCTGATTGGTGGCTACCCCGAAGTGTGAAATAATTGCTGCTTCTGCCAGCCGATTAGTCCCCGTAGGGTACGTCTGCTTCCTACTATTACAGCGTGTGACACGTGATGCTATGGTAGTCCTGTCTCACACTCTTTGTCTGTCCTGATAAATTCGTCATCGATTTTAAGTATATTCTCTTTTTGTTTCCTCGGTCTTATTTAAAAAAAAAAAAAAAAAAAAAAAAATTATGTGTTATTTGTGTCTTTATTTCTCAGTCCGGGCGCTTCTTACTTTTAATTGAGTATTGATCTCTCTCTATATCACTTTCAGTCTTTTGGTCTGCATCTGTCAATGGTATGTCGAAAAAAATAACTTCATCATAATGTACTATCAGAGTAAATGGAACAATTATAAAGTAAGTCAACAGATTCAAGTATCTTAGCACGTTAATATAATTTGATGAAAGATGAATCTCAGAGATGAAAAGTAGAATCATCATCATCATCATCATTATCATCATCATTAACATCATCATCATTATTTTCCTATGCTCTTCCTATGAAGCATGTAGCAACCCCTGTAACTGGTTCTCTTGGGGGAAGCCTGAACCAAGTCAATGGAAGTAAGAAAGAGAGTTTTTCACTGCATTGTACAGCCAATCTTAACATATGGAAGAGATCATGGACAATTAGTAATCAAGCAAGAAAAGCCATGGAAGCCACAGAGATGTAGTTTTACAGAAGACTGTTAAGAATACAATGGGCAGCTAAAAATAGAAATGTGGATGCCCTGAAGAGAAAACAGAGCGCAAAGGAAACGTATTACTTATATTGGAAGCAATCTACTTTCTTATGCAAAGGAAACATATTACTCACACTTGAAGTAATCAACTTTATTTGTCATGCAAGGAGAAAAAAGATAGCTGGAATATACTGCATACACCGGAAAGATTAAAGGAAAAATATAGAGCGGACGACAAAGAGAGAAGAAGCTGCACAGTTTGACATCAAGGCGTGGAAAGAAGTAAATAACAGAATTTATAGACAGTACTGGAGGGACATAATCACCTACACCACCAGGCATGATACTTGAAGGAGACAGAAAATCTTTCATTATTACTAAAAGGGGCAAAGGTCATATGTTACAGTTCTCCTGCTAATCTGTCATTATTACATTCAGAGGCAAAGGTCATATGTTACAGCTCTCCTGCTAATCTGTCATGGACGTTTCTATTTTCCCCAGGTGGTTTCTTTTCTTAAAATGTCAACCTTCAAGTCCCTCCACCCCTCATCCATTCAACATCTTCCATGGGTTTCGTGTTGGGGTTGATGAGAGAAGCTACAGTAAAACTGTAAAGGTAAAGGCAGTCCAATAGCAGATGTTGCTTCAGTGGAGTGAAGTGTTAGAGACTTCACTATACTAGATTTATGAGATGATGTGACCATTGTCCGTCCATGCTGCCTTTGCTTTCCCCAACTCAAGAGTAGTGTCAGTGACTGTATCTAAAACAAAAATGTAAGACGTACTCTGGCGGAATTACAGGAATAAGAATAACATGTCTAGTTGTTTAGTTGTGCTGTTATAACATAGTTTCTCGCTTTTAAAAAATGCAGTCTTACCATAGATTTCAAGATAGGATCATATTTCCTTTTTGCTTCTTTTAGAGCAGCCTTTTTCAACCTTTTTTACCTTGAAGGAACACTTGAAATAATGTTCAGGTCTCAGGGAACCCCTGCACAATAATTGTTGTATCAATAGCCCACAGTATGTTAGCGTGATCAGTAGTTGTAAATATAATAATCCAATAATAATTTTAATTAATGCTTTTTACAATATGAAAATTTATTGACAATATTGTACAGTAAAGCTACTAAACATCATAGGCCCAAGCAATGTGAATAAAAAATATAGCCTACGACACAGTTTTATACAAGACTTTGAAAGAAAAAAAAAACTGTATTTTTGTTCAATCACTATCTCTCACGGAACCTCTAGCGATCTCTCGCGGAACCCCGGTTGAGAAACCTTGATATAGAGCAATGTGCCACCACGGCAGCTTCCTCCCTTACAAGCAGCCATGTGCTCTATAAGCAGCCATGTGCTCTATAAGCAGCCATGTGCTCTATAAGCGGCCAAGTGCTCTATAAGCTGCCAAGTGCTCTATAAGCAGCCATGTGCTCTATAAGCAGCCAAGTGCTCTATAAGCAGCCATGTGCTCTATAAGCAGCCATGTGCTCTATAAGCAGCCATGTGCTCTATAAGCAGCCAAGTGCTCTATAAGCAGCCAAGTGCTCTATAAGCAGCCATGTGCTCTATAAGCAGCCAAGTGCTCTATAAGCAGCCAAGTGCTCTATAAGCAGCCATGTGCTCTATAAGCAGCCATGTGCTCTATAAGCAGCCATGTGCTCTTGCAACGGGGCTTTTTCTGTATCAATGTGTATTACATGATGAGGCACCAACACCATACACAGATTCATGTTAGTTGTCTCTTGCAATTGCGTGAGTGAGCAGCAGCTCTACCGTGTATTTAGTGTACGTATGTGTGTTCACAGTATCACTAAGTGCTTTATATTTATGTATTTTCATAGTATCTTCTTCTTTGATCCTTAGCCGCAGGCTGCCTAAGTAGTCAGTGGCCATCACGGCTGGTGGCGTCATGTAAGGCAGCAACAAATTGCTTCCACTTTGTTCGGTCGGCGGCCATTCTTCGTACAGTGCCCCCAACTCTGGTTCATTCTTTGCATCTCAGCCTCCACAGTTCTCCGCCAAGTTGTTTTTGGTCGGTCTCTCTTTCGCTTTTCTTCGGGGGTCCATAGCATAGCTGTTCTTGTAAAAGGCATCAGGGTCCCTTCTGAGGAGGTGGCCAACCCAACTCCAGCGTCTGCCAGCTATGATGGTATGCATGTCCTCTTGGTTACTCCGAATAATTAGTTCTTGGTTGGTAATGGTATCACTAAGCGTTTTATACTTGTGTGTGTGTGAGTTCACAATATCACCAAGTGCTTTATATTTATGTATTTTCATTGCATCACAAAGCGTATTATACTTGTGTGTGTTCACACCTCACAGTAGAAAAGGAACGACTAAGTTGGTAAATAAGTGTTCACAGTATCACCAAGTGTTTCGTATCTACATGCGTTCGCAGTATCAGTAAGAGTTTTATCTCTATATGTGCTCACAATATCACCAAAGTGTTTTGTCCCTGTTCATGTTCATAGTATCATCAAGTTTTTCGCAATAACTTTTGTGTGTGTGTGTGTGCGTGTGTAGTACCAACCAAGAGTTTTTTGTTTTGTTTTGTTTTTGTGTGCGCACGAACCATCCTTACATTTTTTATCTATTTTAATCTCACTCGATCATTTCATTATATTATTCTTCGTTTGAAACAGCTTTTCATCCTTTCTTCTACCCATTCGGAGAATAACTATTTTGAATCTTCGTTCTTGTCTTACCTGACCTTTCACAATACAACAATCATGGTTTATTGCGGTTTCTGTATTATTATATTGTAAAAACCACGCATTTCTTTGTCTTTCTATTTTACTTTGACCTTTGACATTGATTGTCAGTAAAAGGTTTCTCTAATCCTGCCTGCTACGATAGAAGCAGAACAATAAAGCTACCTTGTCCTTTATAGAATTGAGATAATTGAGCAGCGTTGTTTCTGCTTCCATTTTGTTGTTTTCTCGTGAATCTCGAGATCATGATTAAACCCTTTAAATATCAACATTTAGATACTTTTTCTTGCACTTGTCATTTGATGTGAGGTATGTATGTGTGTGTGTGAGTGTTTAAACTTTTGCTTCATTTTAAAGAGGAAAACTACATGTACATTCCTTTATGTATATGTATATGGTAAATGGTTGAAATGGACGTGCTACGAAGTAAGGTAGCAAACATAAAATTAAAACCAAAAATACCTTTTCGTTTCCTATGGAGCAAACAGCTCAAAAGTTGCTCACCACTGATGTCTATTTTGGGCCAAATTCAGCTCTGCCCACGACAGTCCAATTGTCTTGGTTCCGTTTCCAATCGCTCTTTTCGAGGGTTCTCTTTGACCTCTGTGATAAAATACTCCATGTTACCCCCCGCTCTCATTTATATTTTTTTTCTCGTTCAAAATCTAGGAATACATTATGTATTTGACCTTGGTTGAAAGCCAAGTAAAATAAAACTGTTAGAAAACTAACTAACGCATTCTTAGGGTCTATTAATAGAAATAGCCTTAGCGACCGTTGTTAGGGCACATTTTTTTCCCCCTATCGCCAAGATTTAAAATAAAGCATTTGAATCTTTTGTTAGCGAGCGGGCAAGTCCCGCCCTCAAACCCCCACTTTTTTTCTCTACTCGTACTAACTTTTATAAACAACGTTAGACAGTTGGCGACGAACCAAAAATTTTACCTCGTCTTGAGAACAGGAGAGAAGGGACAGGGGGATTTGAAAAGAAAAAAAAATCTAGCCTAGCGATACTGAAACTAAAAGACCAAATTTGTGCAGTGAGAGAAAAAGGGGTAGGAAAGGAAAACATAGAATATTTATTTCTTCATAAAACGAAAGAGAGTAAATAAAACAGATGCTTTGACAGTAGAGCAATATTGTTTCTTATCTCAAATTACCAACTCTATCGACACCAGGTATTACAATGCAAGATGTGGGTGTCTTATCTGGTTTAGATTGTTGCTGTGTGTGTGTTGCATAGAACAGTTCAGGGTACACCACAGGCAACATGACGTGTAGAGTCATAGAAATGGTAACTTCGCTTTAGGTTTATACCATTTATTGCACGCCACAAAACAGTCATGATACTTATGTTATCATCGGCATAGTACAACGAATGCAGCATTCAAACTCATGTTAACTGACAGTCATGTAGAAGTCAATACTCAATAGTTGTATGGAAAACAAATATCATAGCGAAGCTTGATAAATAATACATATAACTTCTGCAACCGTGGTCAGCTGCAGATCCTTAATGTTCATAGACAATAATAATTATTCCTTCCTGATGCTAGCAGATCAGATGTATACAATACGTCCGTTTACTGTCTGCACGTGAGTAGCATACATGGATTACAGGTCAGCTCAACCTTTATAACCTTCCTAAGTCTAACCATCTGACTTGGACGTGATCTCTGATATAACGAATCCTGGAACACAGACAATAGTCTTGTTGGTCTAGAGCGACCCATAGATATATAACTAGTTCAGGTATAAAGATACCGATGACTTAATCCTAGTCAAAGTACCTCTCCATTTTGAATCACACAGGCGAGCAAAAAGGCGACAAAATGACGAACCTCTAGATGATAGCCTAAAGTTCGATACAAGAGGAATTACCTTATTTCGGAAAATCAACCATGAACATATGCCTCCAGGCAGGCTTGAATAATACGGGGAAATAGTCTAGTTAGCTAACTAACTCACAAAGACAATGTATTTCCCTCAGAGAATCACAAGACGCAGTCGCGTCCGCTCGCTAATCAGTCCATTTCTCAACTGCCCGACCTGGGCGGAACAACAAAACGACAACCCAGTCGAGACATGCGCAGAGTGACAATCTCTGAGTCGCTGTTCACAATAAGACGATTCTAAGAACATTCGAGATAAAAGTCTTACACAGTCGCGCCTTTTATGGACATGAACAGAAGCGTTAAGAAAGGTTTCAAACATCTACAACAGTTGACTGATACTACCAAATAAGGAGATATGGTCACGCTTCGTTCAAGACATTATAGACCGAACGTGTCTCTATACAAGAGGAGGTAAACTCATAAAAAATAGCAGTATCGATATATCGGGTTCTGTCCCTTTGACCATAAAATATATATAACATGCATTTCAGTCAAATAATGATCATACATACGAAAAAAACGATCATACAAAGACTTTGGAAAAAAGTAATTATTTGTGCGTAACATTACCGCACCCTCCCGGGAAAAAAAAAAAATGAAACATTTTTTTTTTTTTTTAATCCTGGAGCCGGAAAAATCTAGGCTCCTAACGCACGTATGATGCGCGGATATACCTAACAAAATAGCTCAACACTTGGAGCGAAACTGAGATCATATCCCAGGTCCTTAGAGAAAAATTTATCTAAGTATACGCGTATATATCCCAGGAAGGTGCCACCAACACAAACCACAATGCTGGCAACATCATAATAAAAGTCAAATTATTCTCATACCAATATATGAAATCAAATATATTATTATGATATCATACAATGTGTTGCAAATAGCGGTGTAATATATTAATATACCGCACTATTTTATTACATTATGTAATGCATCAGTAACTAATAAGTAATACATGTGTTGATCTTCGTTGACATAAAACATTCAATAGAAGAAGATGTGGACATCATCCGCTCCCAATCTAGGACAGGACTTGATATACTCAAAGTTCCACAATGGACACAATTTCGCATCTTCAATGATGTGCTGCGAAAATATCAATAACACAAATCTTAAAGACAACTGGTAAATCTCTCAATACAATCCTGAAAATAATTTATTTAAATGTGGCCGAGTGATCTTTTGGCCCGTATATCACTAACTAAGCCTTCTTAGATAATTACATGGTACAATGTTATAAATTCCCCCTCAAAAAAGTGAGAAACAAAAAAAAAAACTACTACTAACATGTCATTATAACATTGGACTGTATATCAGGAAATATATATATGACAGAAGAAGAATCATGTGGAATCGTGTGGGCATCTGGACAGAATGTCCGCCATTACATTATCCGAACCACGGATAGCTCGAACCGAGAAATGAAATGGTTGAAGAGCTATGGCATAACGAGTGGACCTCGAGCTCTTCAAGTTTTTGCTCTGAATAGCAGTAAGCGCTTTCTGGTCGGTTTCCACAATGAAATGTGCGCCTAGAAGAAATCTTTGTAACTTCAGAATAGACCATACCATAGCCAATAACTCACGGTCTAAAACCGAGTAATTCTTTTCTGCAGCATTTAATTTCCTAGAGATATACATCACCGGATGCAGAGTATCAGAATACTCCTGCATTAGTGCTGCCCCAATCCCAGTTGACGAGGCGTCACTTCGAAGAACAAAAGTCTTCTCAATAGTAGGTAACCTAAGAATAGGTGGAGATGAAAATAGGTCTTTAACCTGGTCCAATGAGGATTGACATTCTTTTGACCAGCGGATCAAATTAGGCGACCCTTTCTTCAATAAAGTAGAAAGCGGTGCCATAATGGAGGACAGATTCGGAATGAATCGTCCGTAGAATTGGATCAAACCTAATAGACTCCTTACTTGTTTCTTTGTCTTAGGGACCGAAATGTTAAGTATTTTTGAAACATTGTGGTCCTCTGTCTTTAAAAGACCATGACCAACACGATGACCTAGGAAAGAAATCTCACTAAATCCTATAAAGGCTTTAGAGGGTTTTGCAGTCAAGTTATACTCGCGAAGAGTAGACAGTAATTCGTATAAACCCAAATAGTGATCTTCCCAGGAATCACTAAATAGACAGATATCATCTAGATATGCTATGACATCTGTACGATATGCGAGAATTCGCCGCATCATGCGTACGAATGTAGCAGGGGCGTTCATAAGACCAAAAGGCATGAAATTCCATTGGAATAAACCCCTAGGTGTAGAAAAAGCTGTAAAAGGTTTGGCACGTTCAGTTAGCGGGACTTGCCAATAACCTTTAGACAAATCTAGTTTGGTAAAGAATCTAGAATTAGAAAGTTTATTGAGTAGTTCTTCTAATGAAGGCATAGGTTCAGCGTCGAACTTCGTAACTTGGTTCAATTTGCGATAATCTACGCAAATGCGAATGTTATTATCCTTCTTTCGAACAATAACCATAGACGAAGAGTATGCTGAAGTGGATGGTTCAATGATTTCCAAACGTATCATTTCATCCAATTCTTTTTCGACTTGAGACTGGAAATGGATAGGTATTGGATAGGGTCTGACTCTGATAGGATTATGATCAGTTAGCACAATGTCATGTTCAATGACATGTGTGTGTCCCGGGATGTCTGTAAGAACATCCTGAAATGTTTGCAACATCGAAGAAACTTGTCGATGTTCCTCAGCGGAAAGATTTGGAGAAACGGTCACGTTTTTCCAAGATTCCGTAGAATAAAGTGGGACCATAGAAAGAGGAAGATTGACATCAGAAAAAGTAGTTTCCTCATCCTGTATAACTGACAGCGATGAGTATTGACCATGAGGTACTTGAGAATTGTCCGTTGCCTGGAAAATAGGCTGCAAATAGTCTGGTCTTTCATGAAATTCCGTGAGCATATTTATGTGGAAAGTTTTATGCTTTCCATCAATATCGACAACATAGTCGACATCAGAAATTTTGGAGACTATTGCATATGGACCTTTCCATGCAATTAGAAGTCTGTTCTCCCTTGAAGGAAGTAGAACGAGAGCTTTGTCACCTGGACAAAGTTGTCGTAGACATCTATTCTTATTCGCAAACTGCCTTGCCTTTTCTTTAGCAAATTCGGAAGACGAAGTTGCTAGTCTGCATGCCTCAATGATTTTTTTCCTAAGAGCAATGACGTACTCATAAGAAGACTGAGTCTCATCGCTAATATTATCGGCAGTGATTAGATCGTGAAGTAAAGACATAGGGCCGCGCGGTTGCGCGCCAAAGACAAGTTCAAAAGGGGAAAACCCCGTATGTTCATTGGGGACCTCTCTATACGCAAAGAGAGCCGCGGGTAAGACCCTGTCCCAATCCTGAGGATGATCCTCAGTTATTTTACCCAGTAAAGTTTTTAGAGTCCTATTTAAACGTTCGACCAACCCATTAGACATTGGGTGATAGATACTGCTGAGAGACCTTTTTATATGTAGCATAGACATTACCTGTGACATAGTGTCTGATATCAGTTGAGTGCCATGGTCTGACAATATTTCTCCGGGAAAACCCAAGCGAGAAAATATCAGCCAAAGAGCGTCTGCGATATCAGCAGTTGAGATGCTCTTGAGAGGTATTGCCTCTGGCCAACGTGTGCACATATCGACACATGTAAGAATAAATTGATGCCCTCTAGCCGACTTAATTCTAAAAGGACCGATAATATCTATTGCCATTTTTTGAAAAGGGCGAATTGGAATGTCAGCAGCCTGAATAGGCGCAGCATGTCGTGGTCCTTTAGATTTGACCTCCTGACATACTTTGCAAGAGCGACAGTACATTCGTATGTCCTTGCTTACAAATGGCCAAAAGAAAGCCGCAAGAACTCTCGACTTTGTACGGGAAAAACCCATATGTCCAGCACATTGCGAGTCATGAGCATGTTGCAATATTTGCACCCTCATGCTCTTAGGCACAAGAATTTGTGAATGAGTGGATGTAGTCGAGTCTTGTACCATACGTACAAGTACGCCGTTCTTCATAGAAATCCAAGATTTTCTATTAGTATTTTGATTAGGATCACCTTTTTTTGCTAGAATGAAGAATTTTTGTAACGACGGATCTTCTTCTTGCAATTTGATAAATGAGTCACGTGTAATAGTCAAGTGACTATTTTGTTCATTTACTTCATCATTATTAGTTAATGAAGTTTGAGGTGGATCCAGAGCATGTGCTCTTGTGACCACCGTATTGGTAGCTTCAATGTTTTGCTCTTCCCAAACAGCAATCTGCTGTGGGGTACATTCCCTAACTCCGTGAATACGACCAATAATAAGGTCCGCAATAGGGTTTGGAAGTAGACACGCGTGGACCTCTCCCGTGAAGAAAGGAGTAGCAATATGTATTATGGCAGTAGGATATTTTTCCAACGTGCCACCAAATGTGACACATTTGATGACCTTTCCTGTAGCACAGAATGGATCTACAAGAGATTGCCTAACCCCGACAGTAGTACATCCAGAATCAAACAACACCGAGACTGGATTACTATTTACAAGCCCCTTATGTAATATAAGAGAACCTCTCCCATCATGAGCAACATTAGCAGGAAGAGCGGGCAAAGGATGACCACAGCTTAGAGTACTAATGGTTTTCGGATCAAATAAAGTACTGCATTGGATACATTTATTTGCCCTACCAAAGTCAAAAGATGAGCATCCGATAGCATTATGGTCTTTATCATTATTAACCTGTTTATCTGCTCCCTGAGATTCTTGTTGAACAGAGTTTGTCTGTTGATATCTTTTTCTCTTCTGTTGCGATCTACCGCGACCATTATTGCTTCTGCAATTATCATTAAAGTCCCTACTGTAATTTTTATCCTGGTTTGCGTTCCAGTTTCCATAACTGTCATTACCATCTCTATGCTGTTGAGAACCTCTATTATCTTGGTATTGAGGTCTCTGCAAATAATATTTTCCTCTATACCGATTACCTTTATGAAAATTTCTAAAGTTACCGGGAATAGAATACCGTGTAATATTAGGTTGTCTCCAGTTCTGGGAAGAAGAATCTCCCTGAAATTGATTACCATGGTTCTGGGCATAATTACGGTTACTCTTTTTATTGAAATTTTGCTGGCTACCCTGAAATTTACGCATAAAATTCGGGCCATAAGGTGCTGCCGAAGCAACTGGCAGACCTTCTTTTACCTTAGAGTTGCTAATGGTTATGTGAGGATGTGCAGTAACATACTGGCTACAGTATTCTTCCATTTCTTTTATATTTTTAGGCTTACGCTCATGAAGAAAAGAAAGAAAAGCTTCATTAACAGAAGACATAACCTTGTCTCTAAGAAGTAAGTCCATGAGGGCTTCAAATGTACTTTCTGTCTTAGAAAGCTCAACCCATCGTAAAAAAGTAAGACGTATGCCTGAGATGAATTCTGAGAATTCAACTCCAGTTTCTGGTAACATGTTTTTAAATTTAAGACGATATCCGTCTTCGTTAAGTTGGTACTTCTTTAACAATGCCGCCCTGACAACCTCATAGTTGTTCTTGTCAGGCACATCTACCATACCCAACAAAGTCAAAGCATCACCTCTAAGTATCTTGGACAGATGATAAACATATAATGTTTTATCTATATTATGCACCTTACATGCACTTTCAAATCTATCTAGATAAAATGTTATATCATCAATTGAAGCATTGAATGCTGGTAAATTAAGCTTGAAATCAACAGCATTAGACTTATTAGCAGATGATACCTTATTAGCATCATTAGCATTACTAGATAACTTCAACTTTTCTAACTCCAAAGCTAAGAGTTTTTCTTCATGTTCCATTTTTGCTTTTCTCTCATCAGACTCTCTTTGTAACCTTCTTTCCTCAGCCTCAGCCTGTAACTTTCTTTCCTCAGCCTCAGCCTGTAACTTTTTTTCTAATCTTTTATTTTCAGCCTCTATTTCAAGTCTCTTATTTTCAGCTTCTTTTTCAAGTCTCTTATTTTCAGCTTCTTTTTCAAGTCTCTTACTTTCAACCTCAGCCTGAAGTCTCTTCTCCTGAGATTCTGCTTCTCTTTTTTGTTTTTCCATTTCCATTTGTAATCTCTTTTCATCTACCTGCATCTGCAGTTTTAAATTTTCAGCATCTATTCTCTTTTGTTCAGTTAGTTCTTTCATTTTCTTTTCCTCCGACTTCAATGCCTTGGCATATTGAACAGTCGCAAATTCTTCTAATTTATCACCTGTCTTCCCAAGGGCTTTACCCTGCTCAATAAAGTACTCAAATGTAGACATGATGTCTAAAATGTGAGTACAGAACCTGAAATAATTAATTATCTTATTTCAATCTTAATAGCAACAAGACTTAATAAAGTGCTTGTATAATTACTATGTTTACTCCAATCTCTGTGGGAAACAAGACTTGACACCAATTTGTATTATCAGTTGTACAATAATATCACAAGTCACCTCTTAATTATCAGTGCACTACCCAAATCAGTGCATAACCATCAGTTATTTATTATAACTGCACTACAATAGTGCATAAGCAACAAACCACCAGCTAGTTATGATAAGTGCACTATAGATCAATAGTGCATGAGCATATATGTAACAATAGTGAAAGCTAACTATGCAAGAACTATGCAAACAATAACAAGACAATGTAAACAATAACAAAGTACCAACAATGTAAACAAAACAAAGATCAAAGTCAATGTAAACAATAACAAAGATCAGAGTCAATGTAAACAATAACAAAGATCAACGTCAATGTAAACAATAACAAAGATCAGAGTCAATGTAAACAATAACAAAGATCAAACAATACGAAAACATTCGCATAAGTCAATAAATAAACAGCGAAACTAAAAAGAATATGATGACAGAATGCGAAGATATGACAAACAAATGACGCTACAGTATATACACAAAAATTTACGTGAAGAACTGAATAATAGAAAAGAGGAGACCTACAAATACAAACAATTGAAATCGAAACTAAAAAACAGAAAGAAAGAGAGAAACAAAAAACAAAAAAAATAAACAAAAAAAAAACGAAAATAAAGCACAACTCGTCACAACTAAACAGATATAGCAACGATTGTCGCTAGCAAATTTCACAGTAGGAAATTCGCACAGTCCCTAACGAAAACGCTAACAGTAGAACCTCTGTGACGTGGTATCATCTACTGAAAGACACCGCCCAACCGAGAAAACCCGCAGAAATATAAACATATAAATACAAATCCAAATAACATATAACATGTAAACATATAAAGAGTGCGAAAAATGTGATAGACAGAAGGCTCAGTTAGAACATAAGGGCACAGTTCACAAACAAAACAGGCCACTTAACTTCTATGTATCCACAACGTCAGCACAGTTCAGAACAGGATGTGATCAGCATTCTTAGGACAATGATCCAACGTTGATCCATATCTGCTCTCGTAAACTGCCATGACGAAGGAAATGAGCTTCTAACAGGAAACAGCTTCTGACAGGAAACAGCTTCTGAACTTGACCTTCTGAATCTGCAACAGTAATTCTGAGACCGGAACAGTTGTTACGGCACTTGTCCTTCTTCTCAACAGATCAGGAAATCCATTCGCTCGGTACTTGTCCTTCTATTTGTAGACAAACTTCAATACCGCCGAGCAGCGCCGGGTAGTTTCAAAATATCAACAACTGTCAGTACTGCTGCGTCTTTCAAAAAATTTCATCAAAGGTGATGAATAGCAACTGCAATGTTGTCTTGTAGTCTGCTGATGATGTCTGGGTTTGTTGACCCCCTTGAGAGTTGGTACCAGAATAAACCAACTATTGGCCACCATGAATTGATAAGGGTGGAATTAGGATGCCGTCAAATTACCACCTCTATCGACACCAGGTATTACAATGCAAGATGTGGGTGTCTTATCTGGTTTAGATTGTTGCTGTGTGTGTGTTGCAGTAGAACAGTTCAGGGTACACCACAGGCAACATGACGTGTAGAGTCATAGAAATGGTAACTTCGCTTTAGGTTTATACCATTTATTGCACGCCACAAAACAGTCATGATACTTATGTTATCATCGGCATAGTACAACGAATGCAGCATTCAAACTCATGTTAACTGACAGTCATGTAGAAGTCAATACTCAATAGTTGTATGGAAAACAAATATCATAGCGAAGCTTGATAAATAATACATATAACTTCTGCAACCGTGGTCAGCTGCAGATCCTTAATGTTCATAGACAATAATAATTATTCCTTCCTGATGCTAGCAGATCAGATGTATACAATACGTCCGTTTACTGTCTGCACGTGAGTAGCATACATGGATTACAGGTCAGCTCGACCTTTATAACCTTCCTAAGTCTAACCATCTGACTTGGACGTGATCTCTGATATAACGAATCCTGGAACACAGACAATAGTCTTGTTGGTCTAGAGCGACCCATAGATATATAACTAGTTCAGGTATAAAGATACCGATGACTTAATCCTAGTCAAAGTACCTCTCCATTTTGAATCACACAGGCGAGCAAAAAGGCGACAAAATGACGAACCTCTAGATGATAGCCTAAAGTTCGATACAAGAGGAATTACCTTATTTCGGAAAATCAACCATGAACATATGCCTCCAGGCAGGCTTGAATAATACGGGGAAATAGTCTAGTTAGCTAACTAACTCACAAAGACAATGTATTTCCCTCAGAGAATCACAAGACGCAGTCGCGTCCGCTCGCTAATCAGTCCATTTCTCAACTGCCCGACCTGGGCGGAACAACAAAACGACAACCCAGTCGAGACATGCGCAGAGTGACAATCTCTGAGTCGCTGTTCACAATAAGACGATTCTAAGAACATTCGAGATAAAAGTCTTACACAGTCGCGCCTTTTATGGACATGAACAGAAGCGTTAAGAAAGGTTTCAAACATCTACAACAGTTGACTGATACTACCAAATAAGGAGATATGGTCACGCTTCGTTCAAGACATTATAGACCGAACGTGTCTCTATACAAGAGGAGGTAAACTCATAAAAAATAGCAGTATCGATATATCGGGTTCTGTCCCTTTGACCATAAAATATATATAACATGCATTTCAGTCAAATAATGATCATACATACGAAAAACGATCATGCTTAACTGAATGTTTTGCCTTCTGGACAACGGCAGTTTAACTTGTGCCATTATTCTGCTAGTCATCTTGTGTATTGTGTAACCTATTTCATTGATTGCGGTAAGAGAAATGATTTATTAATATTCTTATTAATGTGTAGAGGCTAACCCCGATAGGGCGCCCACAAAGTTTGTGTTGTGCGACATAGCTATTGTGGAAGCTTATGACATACTAAGGGAGCACATGCATGCCTAAGCAGACTATTGAAGCAGAAAAACAAAATGTAAATGGTGTTTGAATATTGCTATGCATAACAAAATATTTTGACTATAAGACCAGAAAGCTACTGGCAGTTCTCTACAGGCCACAGTGTTCCAATAACTCTTGGAGATTAAATAGGAAGTCATACTACCAGAGTTAACAGATCATTAGAAAGAAAAAAGAAAAGAGTGTATCCCAGCTGATGATATAAAAGATAACTAAAGTCTAAGTGACAGAGGCGTTGAAGCCATTGGGAAAGAGCAGATACCCACAGATTGAGAAGAAGTCACAATACAATTAGGAACTGTAGCTATTGATTAGCACTTACTGATCACTACGAATATTTAACTATGTTTATTTGTTAGGTGTGGAGATGTGTATATGAAGTGTATTTAGGGAGGCATTGTTCATTGATTGCAGGGTTGCATCAACGAGTAACCAGTAAGACAAAACCTGGGGAGGCAGTGTACAAGGCAACTTACCTGTTGCTGGTTTTGTGAAGTCTAACTGCCAAAGCTGACTCCAGCTGAGACACGTGTGGACAGAAAGTGTCATATTTCCAGTCAACCACCTACTTGCCACTGATTGAAAGATAAGCCTTCGTTTTGAGGGCTAATGACTTCTCATTTCATTGTTAACCTCCACACTGTAATTAAACGTTCTAGTGACATGATGAAAGGAACAGTTCTTCCAACTAGTGACCCTTCTTAATACCTTGTTACTACAGCCAGGGATACAAGTACAGAAACATTTTAATAATATCATTTATTGGACAAGATGTCCATCCACTATATTTACCTTTGTACATACCCACATTTATTTTGAGTTTAACCTTCCTGATTAAAAACATATGAGAGTCAGGAAATTAAAATTGTAAATTAATTCTATAACTTTAACCACTGTCTTACTTGAGTTTATTGGATTGAGTTACAGTTGTGTTAAATTTGTTATCACACACACATTACCCTAGACACGAAGCCATATAAATTAATAGACTTAAAATAATTCGCAGAGTGAGATCATAGGGTGGTAGCAGTTAGGTACCCTGAAAATACATCATCATCAACTATTAGACTCAGGGACTTACATAGCTTGACTTCACTCTGTAGACAATTGATAATAATCAACCTAAATAACATATAAACCCACCACAACCTCCTTATTCTTCTCTTCACGTGTAGAGTCCAGTCAAAGCCTTGTCTAGTTGTATTGATTATTTCCTTAAGGCGAGTCCTATCCATCTCCACATTTCTCTTTAATCTTCAGTTATCTGGGCTTATTCTACAGGTTTGCGTTTAATCTGACATTTTGATAAGGAAAATGCGAGAGAGGCATCCGTTGGTAAATAAAAAAGTAAAGTGGTCGTCTGCATATGACGTCACGCAGTGAAAAAAAAATAAGGGGGGGGGGAGGGTCTAGAATGTTGTGACGATAGGAAGATGGGGTTCGCAAAAATGTGACGTCACGCAAAAAATACAATGATATCGGAACGAATTAGATTTGTAACCTAAACTCTCAAAGTCTAATGTTATCTGCAATAGTTAACACCTCCCTCGTGGACGGTTCATGTTGGTATTATAACATCAGCTTTAATATCGGAAAATTGCTATAACCTTTAACTGAATTAAATTTGTTTTCAATTATACATTGCTTTAATAAAATATGTCGGCGTCTGTGGCCTAATGGATGTATTACACACCCTTGCTATAAACTATGTTGATCAGGAAGATAATGAATTTCAAGTTCATGGAAGAGTATCTTACTTTGTCGTGGGATAATGAAAACAAAGAGAAATCATTCATTGATAATAACTTCAGCTTTTAAACGGTTGGATTTTTGTTGATTTTCTCTTAAATTTAACATTATTTTATGAAAGTTTAAGCTAAGTAAGATTTGAAGTTATTTATGTGCTTAATTTACATTTAATTAATTAAAGTACTGTCTGAGATTAAATTAAGCCAAAAATGAGCGATATTTTAAATACATTTAGTAACCTTTGACCAGCAAAGCAGTTACTGTAAAAGCTTGATAAATTAAACACTATTTTATTTGACAGATTGTTATTGTGTCTACACTAGTTAACTAATTTACATTCTTATATTCTTTCTTTTCGTTCGTTTAAAAAAAGGAGGGAAAAGGGGAAGGGGTAAGATATTTGTGACGTCACATAAAAAGAGGAGTCTGAGTTTTTGTGACGCAGTGTGACAAGAGGGTGTGATAAAGTACATTGATACAGCGATAAAATTATTAATTATAAGTATAACAGTTAAAATAATATGACTAGAAATAATAATAGTATAGTTGTAACGCGTCTTCTTTCCCCGCGCCAGTCATCGAATGGAGATAAGAACGTAGTGTGAAACCCTATTGCCGCGCTAGTGGTATTGGACTTTATAACTCGCCCGTCAAGGGTTAACGGTAAAAATTTTGAAAAAGACTAGCTTAGTTGTTCCACGAAAAGATAATAGAATGAAACAGGGGAGGCATAAACGAACGCATAAAAGTGAGAGAGAGAGCAAACACATGCCACAAATTGTCAAGCGTTAGATTCTTGGGACTAGCTAACCCAAGACGACAGTGCGAGACGATACCATGGCAGGTGTTCGGTAACTTGTCGCAAGCTTTGTAGAATTTAAAAATACCCCGCAAAACCCACTACTTTTTCGGACTATAGGCACACTGAGAAAATATATATAAACACACAGACAGCGCTTTCGCTGCAAAAGAGTCCATTTTATGACGTAACAGACTAGTAGTTTCAGTTTTGGACAACGCGGGAGAGAAGAAAAATGGCGTAATTTATATGATAATGGAAATTGAAACTAACTCTGGAAAAATATGGACTTCCTTATTAATAGGTTTAGGATCATAAAACTTAGCTAGTTTAAGAGCTTATCTTCTCGTGATACATAATATGCTTGAAAATAGAAAATCCGACAGATAATAAGAAAGATATGGACAAAAGACGGTATTGGTTATGACAGACAGACCAACACATGCTCGTTTTTACTTTCACCAACGGTGATTTTTTTTACGCGTCCTTGAAAAAGGCAGGAAAAGGGTACATGTATTCTATTGGAGGAGGGGTAGACAGGGGGAGAGAAATTATGGGATGGCTTAACAATAAATATATTTTAGCAGTGGAAATCTAAGAATGAGTGAGGAGAAAACTTGTTATGTCCAAAAGTCAAGTCTGTTTTTAGATTGTAATGCCAATATTTTCAAATTCAAACTAAAAAGCTTAGTAGTTGGATCTCATTGGCCAACGCATTTTATATTAAGAAAAACTTAGATGGGCTATTCGCCATTTGCATAATACAGTCCCTAGAACAGGACGTTGTAATTCTGTGAAGTGTGACTTGCCTTACTAAATTAAATATATAAAATAAAACAAAAGGGCATCACAGTCCAGCCAGCAGGACATCTAAGTCTGCTAATCAACGTACCTGTGTTTATTCATTGAATTTATGGTAAGGCAGAAATTATGCATATATATATTTTGTTTCAAAATGTGAGTGAGAGATACTGCCATTTCGACAGTAAGTACATAGGTCCTTAGCTGATTTATGCAGGGCCTAGAGGTAGATTTATGCTATAACACATTGCCAGTTTTGTAAAATGCACATGTTTTGTGAAATAAAAATGTTTTCTTAGGTGGCCAGGTGGACACAGCTCACCTATCCTATTGTACTGAAGAAAAGAAAGATTAATATTATTGTTGCAGATGTAGGGCCGCCTTGAGAGGAGAGACATGTGAACAACACTGGTACACTTTGTAATGGATGAGCTGTGTTGGTCAATTAGATATGACCCAGATCTTTATTTCTTAATGTATTATAACTTGTAGAAATAACAGTTTAAGTATGATATAAAAAAGGAGGCATTATTTCATTGTTACAGGGTTTTTATCTGGCACTAGCCTGGTGCCAGATGTCTGTGAAAAGCAGTTGAGAAGTCTTTTCATTTCCAGTAGTGACAGGGGTCTACAGAGTCCACCCTGTTACTTTTGGGCCAGTATCAAAGTGTTCGTTTTACAGCAAGAATACGGACAGTTCCAGTTGTGCCAGTTAAGTATAATATCTGGCACAGGACGCTTCATCAGCATCAAAGACTAGAGCCCCTTGTGTAACATAATAAAAATATTCCCCCAAGAAGTAGACATTGAAAGTTGTATATTAAAGAACTGGGGATGATGAAAGAATCCAAAACAGCCATCCAGTGCTAGAAACCAGTAATATTAAACATTTAGCAACAATATTAGTATATTTTAACAGTATTTGTTTGGACAATTGTCCCCTTGGGTTAAAAATTTACATTTTATGTATATACCTTGAGTTCTTTTAATTTTGAAAGTCCTGACCAGAAGAATACTAGGTTCAGGACTTATAAAATTGTATAGAAAATATTTACACATCAAAATTTAACCCAGGTGTTAATTCATTTGATCATAGACTTTAATATTTGTTTATATGTGTGTGTGTTAGTGTAAAATTTCCATCACACCACACTTGCATAACCCTAGACATTAGACGTAGCTATCATACATACTAATCAAGAATAGGTCTGATTGAGATCATAAGGTGGTAGCAGAAAGGTACCTGATAACTCAACCCGTAAATTGTTATAATCAGGTACCTTCACAGCTGACCTCATTCAGAACAATAGTGAAACATAACCACATTTCATAACATCAAAATCCACCACAGAGGGGGAAGGGGGAGGGTTAAAAATGGCAAAAATTGCGTGACGTCGTATGATGACGATCCAAAAGTGAGTCCCATAGCAGACGCTGATGTAGGGGAGTTAAGTGTTATATACTTCACCATACTAGATCCAGCTTTATAAAGTGAGGTGACCAGTTCTCTTCTTTGCAGCCTTTGTCTTCCCTATCTCAGGAGCAGAATGATGTGCCTATTTACAGCTTGGTAGACTGGAGCGTGACGCTACCAGGTTTAGAACCCGGAATCTGGGAACTGTGCCCGCAGAAGGGTCTTAATAGAAGTTATGAGTCGGTGTAGCTGTTTAGGAAGTACTGGTAACTGGAAGAGGCCTAGATTTCTTTGTTTACACATACCATACTGCAGTATGAAATTAGACTCTTGATTTTGTTGTTGTTTTTTTTTAAATCTAAAATATTGTTAGTTTTATTTTAGAAAAAAAAATTTACCAGTTGATATTTCCACCATGAATGATTTAATAAGCATATAATTACTAGTTGAAGTTTCCATTAATTCTTACTTCCCGGGCTATTGGTATTATTTGGTTGCAAAAAAAAACAAAAAAAACTTTTTGTTATTTTTAAAGATGTGTATTTATTTCGTCTATTCTTTTTTTTTTTTAGGGGGAGGGGCATGGTTCAACGGATGTAACAAATTTTAAACATTTGCTCTGGATCTCTTCAAAATGTATGTCCTTGTATACTTCTTATTTCTTTTATTTTGTGATCACATTTTTAGACATAAATGATGCGTTCCAAATCAGTAGTGTTGGAAGAATCGTCCTTGAAAATTCTGCAGCTGCACGTACCGTGGAATGTATTGTTATTGCTGACCAGGATCGACGTCACTGCACTCCGGGCAAACGCATAGGTGCTCAGTCTCCCTCAGCAAATTCCGAAGGGTATGAAAGCTAATTGTTCCTGTTGCGCGTTGGTTGCATACACGCCGGTCCCTGCTGGTCTTACGTTTGATGCTAAATTCCAGCAGTCTTAACATGGATGGTTCATCGCAGTGTCATTCTCTAACAGGCGATCATTAATTGCCATCAGTATATCTCCCTTATCCATATCTCGTAAGTCTCTCCCTTATCCATATCTCGTAAGTCTCTCCCGTATCGATATTGTATCTAAAACTCAAAACGATATCCTGTAGATTTTGTTCTTTCTGTTCATTTTGTTTCTAAACGCGAGACAGTCTTAGAAAAAAAAATCATCGACTATACTTTTGCAAAGATATTTTCACTATCTTAAATATACTGGCAATTCCAGCGACTTAAAAAAACAAACATTATTAACATTAAAAAAACTAGAGGGAAAAATTACTTCGTAGTGTTTTTAAATCAGCTGGACGAAGAGATGAAAGAAAACTCTCTTCAACGAGACCTCAAAATAGCAAATGTTGCAAAATGGGTTACCATAGTATAGTAGCATAGAACAACGGTGCTTGAAGATTCAAGGGAACGAATAAGAGCGCCCCTATTCGCGCTTTACGGGACGTGCTTTTCAATTGCCGTTCACATTTTGTCTTGTTTCACTCTGATACCTTCAGACTGAAAGTACGGATATCATCAGTTCTCACTGTAAGTATGTTTTGAATTGAGTTAATAGCGTTAGCGCGAGAAGAATTACATAAAAGAGTTTATGTTGACGATAGCATTACATTATGAATTTGTATTGAGAGAGAGATCTGACATTTGAATAATAAATAGGTATGCACATGAGAATAAGTGGTATACTGGTGATATTTGAGTTTATATTTTTAATTTTAAAAATTTTGCCTCGTCTCTTTGAGGCAATCATATTTCAACCATCGACAAGTGCTCTTTAATTATATATGAACGTTATAAATGTATCGTAGGCTAATAATATTTTTTGATAGTGCTTGATGTAGCGGTCTATATTGTGGTTTTAAAACGTTATGCTGTCATAAGTTAGCAAGATATTCACACGTGGTGATACATGGCCTTGGTTAACACAAACTCTGCACTTATGTATGATGACAGAGATACCTTCACAAATAAGATTAATCGCCACAAAACAAATGCAATGATTACTGATACTGGTGATCATCATTCGTCATTTCATACAATGTGTTGAATTAGTTGTATTTTAAATTTCCTTCCATATAGGACTAGCATATCTGAGTTTGTCCAGTAAAACAATAGATAAAGACAGAATAGAGCTATAGCACCTGCAGGCATGTCGTACTAGGCGACTGATATGAGATTGCCCATGAGGGTGGCAACCTCATCATGTAGAACAAGTTGCCAGAGAAATCACCGCTGCAAGAGCATGTGACTTCCTGCAAGAGAATCAACTTCCGTATGGAGCGCAAAGGAACATGATGATGATGATACCTGAGCGTCAAAAAACAAAAACCCACAAAAAACCGAAACAAATATTTAAAAATAATTGTATATGAACTTCCAAAAAGGAACCAGATAACTGCGTTAACAAGCTCAGTTTACAGCATCTGTATGCTTCTTCTTTTTCTTGTTTCTCTCCTTGGTTCTATCGTGGGTGACTAGCAGACTTAGGTGAGTTAGTTCTATCTGGGGTGACTAGCACGCTTAGGTGAGTTAGTTCTATCGGGGGGTGACTAGCACGCTTAGGTGAGTTAGTTCTATCGTGGGTGACTAGCACACTTAGGTGAGTTAGTTCTATCGTGGGTGTCTAGCAGACTTAGGTGAGTTAGTTCTATCGTGGGTGACTAGCAGACATAGGTGAGTTAGTTCTATCGTGGGTGACTAGCAGACTTAGGTGAGTTAGTTCTATCGTGGGTGACTAGCAGACTTAGGTGAGTTAGTTCTATCGTGGGTGACTAGCAGACTTAGATGAGTTAGTTCTATCGTGGGTGACTAGCAGACTTAGGTGAGTTAGTTCTATCGTGGGTGACTAGCAGACTTAGGTGAGTTAGTTCTATCGGGGGTGACTAGCAGACTTAGGTGTGTTAGTTCTATCGTGGGTGACTAGCAGACTTAGGTGAGTTAGTTCTATCGTGGGTGACTAGCAGACTTAGGTGAGTTAGTTCTATCGTGGGTGACTAGCAGACTTAGGTGAGTTAGTTCTATCGTGGGTGACTAGCAGACTTAGGTGAGTTAGTTCTATCGTGGGTGACTAGCAGGCTTAGGTGAGTTAGTTCTGTCGTGGGTGACTAGCAGACTTAGGTGAGTTAGTTCTATCGTGGGTGACTAGCAGACTTAGGTGAGTTAGTTCTATCGTGGGTGACTAGCAGACTTAGGTGAGTTAGTTCTATCGTGGGTGACTAGCAGACTTAGGTGAGTTAGTTCTATCGTGGGTGACTAGCAGACTTAGGTGAGTTAGTTCTGTCGTGGGTGACTAGCACACTTAGGTGAGTTAGTTCTATCGTGGGTGACTAGCAGACTTAGGTGAGTTAGTTCTATCGGGGGGTGACTAGCAGACTTAGGTGAGTTAGTTCTATCGGGGGGTGACTAGCACGCTTAGGTGAGTTAGTTCTATCTGGGGTGACTAGCACACTTAGGTGAGTTAGTTCTATCGTGGGTGACTAGCACACTTAGGTGAGTTAGTTCTATCGGGGGTGACTAACACACTTAGGTGAGTTAGTTCTATCGTAGGTGACTAGCACACTTAGGTGAGTTAGTTTTAATGTGGGTGACTAGCACACTTAGTTGAGTTAGTTTTAACGTGGCTGACTAACAGACTTAGGTGAGTTAGTTTTAACGTGGGTGACTAGCAGACTTAGGTGAGTTAGTTTTAACGTGGCTGTCTAGCAGACTTAGGTGAGTTAGTTTTAACGTGGGTGACTAGCAGACTTAGGTGAGTTAGTTTTAACGTGAGTGACTAGCAGACTTGGGTGAGTTAGTTTTAACGTGGGTGACCAGCAAACTTTGGTAAGTTAGTTTTAACGTGAGTAACTAGCAGACTTAGGCGGGTTAGATCTAACGTGGGTGACTAGCAGACTTAGGTGAGTTAGTTGTAACGTGGGTAACTAACAGACTTAGGCGGGTTAGATCTAACGTGGGTGACTAGCAGACTTAGGCGAATTAGTTCTAACGTGGGTGACTAGCAGACTTAGGTGAGTTAGTTTTAACGTGGGTGACTAGCAGACTTAGGTGAGTTAGTTCTAACGTGGGTGACTAGCAGACTTAGGCGAGTTAGTTCTAACATAGGTGATCAGCAGACTTAGGCGAGTTCTAACGTGGGTGACTAGCAGATGCAAGCCGGTAGTCTCTGACATGAAGGCGTAGGAATGGGTTTTTAAGGAGCAGAGCTCAAGAATGTGATCAAAAATAGACATCAGTGTCGAGCAACAATTGGAGATCTTTGCTCCATAGGTAACGATAAGAAGTGTCACACGCAGTTTTCCTCTTCAAAATGAAGCAAAAGCTTAAACAATAAATGCATACACACCCACTTCACACCAAATAACAAATGCAAGAAACGATATTTAAATGTTGATGTCTAAAGGGTATAATCAAAATTTCGAGATCCACATGAAAACAACGAAAAGGAAGCACAAACAACGGTGCTCAATTATCTCTCCCTTAAGTCAACCTGTGCTCTCTCTTAGACAGAATACCACGATATTAACATTTTGTGTTTAATTTGAATTTATTTGTGTTTTGCAATGTTCCATACTTTACTACATTGTCATTATTAATAAACTTTAGGCATTTTTCGGTAACAGAAATGTTCTAATGCATTATTTTCACCTGTGTTTTATTAACGAACACTTACGCACATTTTCTAGATGTACAAATTCCGACTTACGTACAAAATGAGGTTACGAGTGCCGTTAAGAAGGGACCTCTCTAATAACCTCAGACCTTACTGTATGTGCATATTATGTACTTTACTTAGATTTTACTGGGAGTACCTCTTTGCTGTTACATATTTCCGTTAAATCTCCTTTAGTCCTCTTCCAGATATCCGTAGACCAGTGCATATTTCTCTGTAGATTACATTTTATTTTTGTTCATCGTGTTGGTTATCAGGTCGTCATGAAAGTTTTGTAAATTTATTTGCCATATGGTTTTCCTTACAAGTAAAATATTTGTTAGCGACACAACCTTCAAATTGTTCATTTCATTGGTCCGCTGATTTTGTATAAATGGCAACATTTGCTCTACATTTGCTTTCTGAATATGAGTAATAAAAAGAGAAGAAAAGACACACATACACACACACTCATATACATAAGGAGCTGAATATTCTTTATCAACGAGAAAGTAACCGTCCAAAATAAATATCGGAAACATTGGCGGATCTAGGAATTGTCCAAAAGGAAGGGGGGTGGCGATACTTCAGAATGATAAGCCCCCCGCAATAGCTCCTTATTTACACATATTTTTAGAGAATTAAAAAACAAAATAAAGAATTTTGAAAAAAATGTGACAACTTGATAGTTTTATATACAGTAACTCAAACATTTTTATTTTTATTCTTTTTAAATATAACTATTTTTGAACTTTTCTAACGAGACCTTTAATATCATCCTGAACGGGGAAAAACTACAGAAAGTTGAAAGTTTCAATTATTTAGGCAGTAAAATGACTCAGGATGGTGACACAACAAGAGAAATTCATACTAGAATTGGCGGCTAGCGCCTTCAATAGATTATCTAACATTTGGAAATTACGATCATTGAATATACATACCAAGCTTCGTCTGTTTAATTCAAATGTTATCTCAGTGTTAACATACGGCTGTGAGAGTTGGAAAATAACAAAATCATTGGAGAACAAGCTGAATACATTCGAGAACAAATGTCTTAGAAAACTCATGAACATCAGTTGGAAAGAATTCAAGACTAATCTACAAATAAGAGAAGACTCTAGGCAGAAATATGTCTCCAACTATATAAGGAAAAGACGATGGTCATATATCGGTCATGTCCTACGAATGCAAAACAACAGAATACCATTGCAGGCACTCACTTGGGTTCCTGAGGGTAAGAGGAAAAAAGGAAGACCAAAAGAAACACTCAGAAGAACAATAGTAAGAAATGGAAGAACGTTGGGATTAAACAATGTGCAAGAGCTACGAGGAGTGGCGTCACAACGTACAACCTGGAGAGCACTGGTTTCTGCCTTATGCGCCGTGTTTGGTGCTTAAAGAATTTATTATTATTATTATTTATATTACAAAGAGACAAAATTTTATACAAATTCATACAAATTTTATGTTATAGCGTAACGTTGCTTGATTTGGGACTGGCCACCTGATACAGAAATTATCCGCCTCTTGTCACACAATATTTTGTTTTTGCGGCACGAGTGAAGTCCCCTTGTATCGCCTGTCTGGAGCCGGCTTTTGTCTCATCGTTTTTTATCGGTTCCCTTTATTGTCTTTCTTTGTTCTACCACGTAGAATTACTTGCGTACTACGTTCGTAACCTTTAGGGTACTTATCATTGTCCAGTGCCACGTGTTTTAATTCTTCCGTCGTCCGACCTAACGATTACTTACATTAAGTCCCAAGTGGGGGACAAATACTGGAGCGGTTGATATGAAATAAAGGCTTTCAAAATCCCAATTGAGGGGCGATCACCAGTCGCCACCCCCTTGGATCCGCCAATGATGGGAGATAATTAAGTTGTGTTCTTTCTGCTGCATGTCTTGATGATGGCACCCGTTCTCATGTGGCAATTTCCATCGTTTTCATTTCATTTCAACTTTATGGGATCGACACCTGATAGCATCATGCTCCGGTCTACCCAACGGTAAATGTGTATCTTATTCTGCTATTGACTTAGGGAAAGCAAAGGCAGCGAGAAAATGAGCTGGTCATCTCACCTCGAAAAGCTGGACCTAGTATATTGAAGTTTCTAACACTTCATTTCTCTACGGTGGTATCTGCTATGTGACTACCTCTACCTGGGTTCGATTCTCTGAAGAGCCTATCACTTCTGTTGTTTTTTCTTGTGTCTAGTTTTCTACTTCTTTATTTCTCACGAGTGCCTGAAACAAACCTATATGTGTGTAATATTTATTTCCCTCTACCTTTTTATCTTAGCTATCTTCTTTACTATCTTGTCTTGGTATGAAAAAAAAAACATTTTATACTCCACCTTAGTCAACTCACAGTATCTCTGTAATAATAATTATCGCAGTGTTAAATACCAACTTCTGCTGCCTCATAAAATTGATTGGCAAGTCTTGATGGACAACATTTAGAGTTGTACAATCCTTTTTCTTTCTTGCAACAACTCATTAAGGTGTTAAAAACCCTCTTCATTACACCCAAACCCTCTTCATTAGACCCAAACCCTCTTCATTACACCCAAACCCTCTTCATTACACCCACACTCTCTTCATTACACCCAAACCCTCTTCATTACACCCAAACCCTCTTCATTACATCAAAATCCTCTTCATGACACCCATACCCTTTTCACTACACCAAAACCCTCTTCATGACACCTAAACCCTCTTCATTACACCCAAATCCTCTTCATTACACACAAACCCTCTTCATTACACCCAAACCCTTTTCACTACACCAAAACCCTCTTCATTACACCCTAACCCTCTTCATCACACCCAAATCCTCTTCATGACACCCAAACCCTTTTCACTACACCAAAACCCTCTTCATGACACCAAAACCCTCTTCATGACACCAAAACCCTCTTCATTACACCTAAACCCTCTTCATTACACCCAAACCCTCTTCACTACACCCAAACCCTCTTCATTACACCCAAACCCTCTTCATGACACCCAAACCCTCTTCATTACACCCAAACCCTCTTCGTTACACCCAAACCCTTTTCACTACACCCAAACCCTCTTCATTACACCCAAACCCTCTTCATTACACCCAAACCCTCTTCATTACACCCAAACCTTCTTCATTACACCCAAACCCTCTTCATTACACCCAAACCCTCTTCATTACACCCAAACAATGGAAACTACGTGTGTCGTCTAGAATCATTATCATTATAATTATCATTTTCCTTTTCACTCTTTACGGGGCAACGAGCCACCATGGAAGCTGGTCCCTTTGCAGGAAGCTTGCACCAAACATTCATATGCTGCTCTTACAGAGGTATTTTATGTGGCAGTTTACTTTACACGATGAGGTTGCCAGCCACATGCACAATCTCACATTAGTGGCCTTGTACGAAATGCATGAGCGTGCAGTAGTCCGATTCTTTCTTTGTCTCTTCAGAGATCCACGAAGACTACACGGGACGTTTCTGGAATGCATCCATACAATCTTTTTTAAGAGTATGTTTTGCTCTGAGCAACATCCTTCAGCTCTGCAGTCTAATTTGACGTGTAATGAACCACATGTAATTTGAGCTTTAAAAAAAAAACAACTCCAAATTCGACCATTTAGTTATAACTATGATAAATTCTACGTGTAGAAACTCCATAGTATGCTATATACCGTAATTTTTCGCCGGAAACATGTAGAGAAACGAACCGTGATACTCGGTGTAAGAATATTATTCACTGTTCCTTCTGCCTCCGTTGGAGAAGCTAAAAATGTTTGGACTATCTCAAAATAGGAGCAAGTCTCCTTCAACAAAATTCACCAGACTTGAAAACTGTTATAACGCTTAACGACGTGAAAGCAAAGCGCTTTCTGCTGCAAAAATAGTTTTTTTGTGATTTACTGTCGTGTTTAATAAAATCTGGCAAGGTGAACGCAAGTAGGCAGTTCAGAGTGTTACTAGGATATAGGACAAAGAAACGGCTTATGTTACGGCCACAATGTCTTCGTTAGGGACAAGACGTAGAAAGTAAGAATTAAAAACAACTAATTGCTATATATATATATATATATATATATATATATATATATATATATATATATATATATATATATATATATATATATATATATATATATATATATATATATATATATATATATATATATATATATATATCAATTAGAGGGGAGGAATGAAAAAAAAACAATAATAATGACAATAACAAAACCAACAGTAATAAAAGTAACTAATAATATGATGTGCTGGAAAGATATAATAGCAAAAGTAATAATAATAGAAATACTGGACACAAATTAAAGCATTTATGAAACTATTTTATGCATACACACATACACACGTATATTTAAACACAAAACCTACATACATAACATTTATAATACGCAGCCAAGGTTATTATTAATAACTAAATAGCAAAAAATAACAAATAAAGATAACTGAAATGAGAATGCTGAAATGTTTAAGTAAATACTGAAAATGACATTTTAAATCAATTTAAATAAAAAATTTAAAAAAAAAAAAAAAAAAAAAAAAAACAACTTCGAACTGATCTGAATGCTTGTTAAAAATCATCGTGATTTTGTAAGTCAGTAACACACATGTATTTGCCACACGAACCTATACCCCTGTAGTGGATTTTGATGGTATTGTATGGTTGATGTTACCTTGTGTGATGTATGAGGTCAGCTGTGAAGGCTCCTGAGATAAATGTAGATGTGAATTACAGAAGGCCCTTCTGACTACCACTTACGACCTCATACATATCTTTTTTTCTAATGAATGTAGCTACGTTAAAAGTCTAGGGTACTGATATGCAATGTGTTGTGGTAGATTACACACACACACACACAGACAGATATTTAAGAAGTCTAATAATATTAATAAACTTTATAACACACTGAACTAACTCAGGCTGTTTTAGTTTTAAAAGTTAAATCTTTTGATAAATTTATTTGTTCTGAACCAAATGTTTAGTTGGTCAGAACATAAGAAATATTATGGAGTTATAAATGGAATGCATAATCATATGACATAATAAAATGGAAAATGTGTACCTAATTATTTCAAATGACTGGTTAATAATAATTATATTAAGATAGTCCCATGAGAACTTATTACTAGATATGCTGTTGGGGTGGTGTCATCACTCCCAGTCTATGACTACCAAACATTGTCCATCGACTTAGGGGATGAATATATAGTTTAATTTCCCCAATGGTATGTCTTCATTTGAGGGTATATTAGTTGATAAGTTAGTGGGTAATTTGTTGGAAAATCAGTTGGAAAATCAGTTGGTGAACGTCCAGCAGGCCAGATATCACTTATCTCGCCTGCGTCGATCTAGTACAAAAGTCTGGTGGCCCCTCCTCTCCGTGCTGGGGAATAATATACGGCTGCTCTGACACAATGGTAGACTGCACTGGTCCACACTTGTATATATTACTACAGCAATTGACACCGCTTTTGGTGCCAAACAGAAACTCACAATTCTGAAACAAAAGTATTGGGTCATGTGTCAGAATTCTACCTCCTGAGCCACTTCTGCACACAACACTACACAACAACAACACCACACAGACTGGGTCAGATCTCTCTGACCACACAGCACATCTTACTTAGTTGGTTTCATATAGTACTAGTTCTCCAAGACTACATTGCATCTGAGATATGTTCAATAGCTTCCTGCTATTGAATAAGATAGGTGATATGTTCCACTGATCTCAACACTAGATCTTTTTTCATAGTTTTATTTAGGCGTTCCTATATATGTTCTTTGTATGTATGTCTCTAGATCCTGAACTTGGGCTGGGGATCTAGAGCGAACACTTACTTGTCGTAATCATTTTTATGATATGGCAGTATCAATCACTCGAATTATTAAAATATGCAAAATAAATATTGTTCATTCTTACCAGAATTCAGAATTGAGAACACAGTTAAATTTGCTAGCAAAACTCAGCTGAGCTGCTGGCTGTATGATGGCGTCCCACTATATATTTGTATTCTTCTGGAATCAACACCACTATTACTTTAAACTGCGTCTCTGAACAGACTTTTGTCAAATGGCAAAATTTCACCTCTCTGTCCCGCTACTATAAAATGCGTTGACCAATCGCCGACTTCCCCCCTAACTTTCAAATTCACAACCAAAAAGTCACTTCAGTCAAATCTCAGTCAAGTATGTATTACGGTCTGTTAGTCCGTCTGTCTCTACTTGATTTTTCATAAAAACACTTGGTTTTACATGTATTTCCTACACGAATCTGCCTCCTAAGTTATTTTTAGCTACAATTCTCCACCACTTCCCCTCTCTTCAATCACAGCTCGATTTTTACGTTTGCATGCTCAAGGCCAAGATTTTCGAAACTTTTAGTGACATGGGTTAACAGTGCAGTCGCTCGTCTGATATGAACAATACAGTCTTTTGTCAATATCTTCCTTATTATCTATCCGTCTGTATAATTGAAAGCATATTATTTCTCTGCTCAAGATGGGCTATCAAACTAGCTAGGTTTTATTTTCATAACTCTATTATTAAGAAAAAACATATTTTTTTCTCAAGTTTAGTTTTTGAAATTTGTTCGAGAACCTTCTCTCATGTGTTTTGCCGCGGCATTCAAATAAAGACCAAGTATCGAAAAACGTCCAAGAAATGACTGTCTCGAATAAGAGCTAAGGTCCTTTTCTTGTCCATTTCCTTACTTATGTCAACTAGTGACGTGAATTTTTTTCCTTTCACCCCCAATTGCGTCTTTTTTGCCGTTCGAACTTCTAACACGTGTTCAGTCATATCTTTCCTTTTTTGATCTCCGTTTCATTCCCCCCCCCCCCCCCGTCTACAAAGGGTAAACGTTCCGTCTGCACGTCTAACTAGATAATTTGAATGGTGGCTGGAAAGGCTGGCATGGGCGAGCATGTCTCCTAGTATCTGACGCATTATTTTTATCCCTACATTTCATCGTTAATTTTGGAGATATTTTAACGTTGTATCATGGTAAAATTATCACAACCCCTATTTGCATGAAAAGCATTCTGCGTCCCATTTCTCAGTGACCTTTTTAAAACAAAAGAAATTTAGCATGTAGTCAAAGAGTAAAAATTACGCTTTCAGTCTGACATTATCGAAACCGGAACTAACGTACTAATAACGTGAAAGACACGCAAGAAGTCTAACATTCTTAAAACAACAAAAAAGTACAAAATCTTGAACAATCGTTTCTCCTATACTGCAGTACATGTGTTCCTAAAAATCACCGAGTTGTGGGAAAACGCGCAATACAAATAACATGGCTTATGGGGAAAATATTGTTAGGGACAGGACACTCAAAAGCTGAATTGGAGCTCTCGTAAGTAATACGCTTAAAAAAAAAAGAAGAAAGAAATAACACACAAATTTAAAATACGGAATTTGAAGCCACGAAACCAGCCACTGCTAGAACTTTAGTTCATGCTAACTAATTCTCTTTTATTTTCCCTGCGTTGTCTTTTATTGCGCGCTATGTGAACTCCTTTAGGCCTGTAACTCTCGCGATATAACATGTTCTTTCGTTTCTTTCAAAACGGTCTATTATTTGAGGCTTCTCCTCAGTTCTTACGGCCTTCCTTTTTCCATTCACTACTTGGATTCTTATAACCAGGATGCTTACACGTCTTCGGGATTAAATACTTTTGTCAAGAAAAGTACACAAAGTCGGGAGAACAGCGAGAGAAACACTCGTAGTTCTTGAGATGTGTGTACGAGTGTAATCCTCTGTGGGTCACTACGTTTAGCCAGGTGGCGTTTTTTTTTTTTGGCCTTCAGCTGGTGTTACTCAGTAGCGCAAAGCAGTCACCTCGTGAAAAATTGTGTATGAGCTTACACAATTTCGCGTTTAAGCGACTATCCCCATATTAATTTATAGCGTATGAACAAATTCGTGCTTTACAAACACGAGTTACAACAAAACAGACTGTACTGAGTTTTGAATGAAATAAGAGGGTTTACTTCATTGTCCGAAAGACAAATTTAGGTACAATAAAGGTACGAGTCAACTAATTAAGTTGAAGTTGATATAGGTATAGCGCATCAGCGGTTGGCTGAAAATAATTGCTGCGTTAAAAATTATACCATTAGTAGTGGCGAATACCAAAGGGTGACTAAAAGGCCTTTCCTTATTTTTAATGTTATTTATTCACTCCAATCCAACTAATTTATATGAAACAAATGTCAAAATAAAGACAATCAACGGTTATTTCCCTACATTAAATGCTATTGCACATTAGCATTACGGCACAACGTGAGATCCGTCGGTTCAGCCTATGACCTTATTGCGGGCAACAATTTTTCTCTCCATTGTAACGTCAGTTTAAAAGTTATTTTAGATTTTATTTTTTTACTGAGAATAAAACACAAAATATATTAGTTAAATGACAAATGGCAGTTATTGCTAATTGGTTTGATATTTGTTTCGTGTATATCCGATAGGTAAAGTTAGTAGCTTATCCTTTACAGGACGTGGCAATCAACCCCAGCTTTTATTGGCTGTTTGTGATTTTTCTAGGCAATTTTTTTCATTCAGTAGTTTGCCATTGCTTTCTGAACGGTACGGCGCTTATACCATTGTTAAAAATCCACACAAAGCAATCTGCTACCAAACCGCCTGCAGCAGGTTTCGAACCTGGTATATCTGGATTATGAAACTGCGTTCATATCCATTAGGCCACTTTCCGATAGATACAAGTGAGAAAATTAAACATTTAAATATATAGGTATGACTTTTTAGTCAGTCAGTACATGTTACAGTGATAAATAACATGCGAATCAGAATCTTCAGGAATAATATCGATCCAAGTAAAAACTTCATTATTTTTTTTTTAAATTTAAAAATGTATCCGGAATGTGGTTTAAAAAGATGGAAAAGAAGGTCGTTTCCGGAGAAAAAACGAAGATAGCACAGAATCGGTTCAAGTGTCAGCATCACCGTTCACGGCATAAGGACCCAGGTTTTTTAAAGGAGCTCCGCGTAAGTATTGAAAATTTATGTCTCTTATACTCAGTGGCGGTTTTAGGCAAAGGCAATCTAGGCTTTTGCCTAGGACAACGCCACAAATATATGTGTGTCGATACAACATGGGTTTATTTAAAGGTGGCTTCGCAAGTTCGAGAGTCCGATTGACAGAGTGGTTAGAGCGGTGATCTCTCGCAGCAAAGGTGCTGGGTTTGAATCACGGTACCGACACGCGGCAGTCCACGCAGCTGTAAATGGGTACCTGGCTCTACTCTTTGAGTTAGGGAATGAAAAGGCAGCGAGGAGGGGAACTGGTCATCCCACCTCTCGATGCTGGACCTAGTATGGTGAAGTCTCTAACACTTCATTCCCCTAGGGCAGAATCTGCTATGGGACCACCTTTACCTTTTTCACAAGTTCACGCTTGCATAGGGCTGCAAACACTTGAAAACCGCCTCTGCTTATACTTAAGACACTTAAGACTTAGTCTATGGCTCAGAAAATGTGTCATGTCACCAAGAGTATTACTTCCATGTCCTAGATATTCACCAACAGGTGCCCAAGTTGTATTCTCAGCATGTAAGTGTCCACATGTAATAATAAATACACCTGTGGTGTAAAAATAATTTGTTACCCTGGGGATTTCAGAACAACTAATACATCATCTTCATGTTCTGTGCGCGCCTTAAAAGGCAGAGAGCCACCAATGTAGCTGGCTCCTAGCCTGTGCAGGAGGCATGTACCAAACATTCAAATACGCCAACAGTTGTGGTTTCTCTGCCAATTAGTTTTACATGCTGAGATTGCTAGCCCCATGCCCAACATCAAACTGGTCGCCCTTGTATGCTGGTTTCTTAAATTCTGGCATTCTCACTGTCGCTTTCTCGCCCTCTCTCTCTCTCTCTCTCTCTCTCTCTCTCTCTATCTCTCTCTATCTCTCTCTCTCTCTCTCTCTCTCTCTCTCTCTCTCTCTCTCTCTCTCTATCTCTCTCTATCTCTTTCGCAATGTTTTGTAAAAATTGATAGCATTACAGGACAGTCCTTGTAAAAATTAGAGGAAGATCGATAAACATACGGAGATGAGAATTGGAGATAGAAATGATAGGAATGAGGAAGACATAGAACGACCTTGAGCTGATGACAGAGGATAAGAGAAATCGGCATGAGTTTGTTGAAGGTCATTGTTTGGTTGTGAGCTGAAGTGATGATGATGATGACAACGTTCTTATTCTCTATTCCTTTTCAATCTGTTTGCCGCTCATTTTTTTCTTCGGTTTCTTGAATAATAGCGCGCGCACTGTCGCTACTTTTCTTTCTTTCTTTATTTCTTTCATTCTTTCTCTGTTTCTCTCTCGTTATCTTGTGTCCCATCATACCTTACGCACCGATCTAACTTATTTGTTTTACCAATATTTCTTTCTCCAACCTAATTTTTTAAAAATAATTTATTTAATTTTGCATTCTCTATCATTTCAAATCTTTTCGTTCTCTCATATTCACCACTCCCACCAACAAAATTAAACGTTATTAGTTAAAAAAAAAAAAAAAAAAAAACACTCACAAAAAACTCACACACATACACACACACCCGAAAGAGACGAAACCTGTCACCTCAGCGTTGTCCTGCCATTGCGTGATCTACAAAATTAACCTCACCCCGGCCATCACTGTTTTAAAAGCTAGTATTTCTGATCATTGTCAAGCCGACTTTGCATGCGTGACTCTTAAAATACTCACACTGAATGCCCGTACCTGCTAATAGGAAGACCATCAACTTCTGGGTACTAATGCCACATTAGTCTTCAAAAGTGGCCTAAGCATTAAGTAAATTCCTTTTGAAAAGAAAATGGATATTTTATAAAATAAATATGGGCGCTAGATTTTCGTAATAACAAGCGAGAATTTTCTATGAAAGATGGAAAAGGGAGAATGCTTTTTGACTTTTCGGCCCCTTAAGTGTAAGGCCTTTGATAGAAATTAGACCACACAAAAACTTGTGGTCCTGGGCAGTCCTCCCTATTACTTGTTCCATGCTTTCATTATCATAATTTTTGAGTTGCGTTCTCGTTGTATTCTGGAGGTGTCCTCATTTCTGTTTACTCTAACATCATCATCATCAACAACAACATCATCATCATCAACAACAACAACAACATCATCATCATCAACAACAACAACATCATCATCAGCATCATTATTTTTCGTTTCGCTCCTTACGGAGCATGGCGCCATCACTGCAGCTGGTCCCTTTTCAGGAAGTGCGTACAAAGCATTCATATACTATTGCCGCGATGGTTTTTGTAGCACTGAGGTTTACATAATAAAATTGCCAGTCCATACAACAACTCATATTAGTCCACTTAAACAACATGCCTGGTGCTGTAGTAGGCCTGTTCTTTCTTTGTCTCTCCAGAGACCTCCGGGAACTACACGAGACAGTTTGTACTAGCAGTTCTGGAATAAAAACTGGCTAATGACTTTAACGTTTGATTCTTCACTATGTGTTTGACTGAACCCCAGTTAGCGATAAAATACAGCGTCATGTTATGTCTTGATTGAAGCCCAGTGTCTCTTCAAGATAGTTAGTGATAAAATACAGCGTCATATAATGTTTTGATTGAAGCCCAGTGTCTCTTCAAGATAGTTAGTGATAAAATACAACATCATATAATGTTTTGATTGATGCACAGTGTCTCTTCGAGCCAGTTAGTAATAAAATACGTCATATTAAGTCTTGATTGAAGCCCCGTGTCTCTTCAAGCCAGTTAGTGATAAAATACAGCGTCATATTCATGTCTTGATTGAAGCCCAGTGTCTCTTCAAGCCAGTTAATGATAAAATACAGTATCATATTATGTCTTGATTGAAGCCCAGTGTCTCTTCAAGCCAGTTAACGATAAAATACAGCGTCATATTCATGTCTTGATTGAAGCCCAGTGTCTCTTCAAGCCAGTTAATGATAAAATACAGCGTCATATTATGTCTTGATTCGAGCCCAGTGTCTCTTCAAGCCAGTTAATGATAAAATACAGCGTCATATTAATGTTTTGATAGAAGCCCAGTGTCTCTTCAAGCCAGTTAGTGATAAAATACATCGTCATATTATGTCTTGATTCGAGCCCAGTGTCTCTTCAAGCCAGTTAGTGATAAAATACAGCGTCATATTAATGTTTTGATCGAAGCCCCGTGTCTCTTCAAGCCAGTTAGTGATAAAATACAGCGTCATATTATGTCTTGATTGAAGCCCCGTGTCTCTTCGCCAGTCAGTGATAAAATACAGCGTCATATTAATGTTTTGATCGAAGCCCCGTGTCTCTTCAAGCCAGTTAGTGATAAAATACAGCGTCATATTATGTCTTGATTGAAGCCCCGTGTCTCTTCAAGCCAGTTAGCGATAAAATACAGCGTCATATTCATGTGTAGGGGCTCTATGTGTGACGAGATGGTGAATATAGGTGTATCTAGATGATACCAGGTGATAGTGACAGACAAGAATTCTGGACTAAAAGAAATACCCCAGTCTCAGAAATGAGCACTGGTGTATAGATGGCACAGGTTATAGTCAGGCTGTAAAGAACTCGTGTCAAAATAGTGATGTAACAGATCAAGAGCCTATGGTGTCCTCTCGTTCAGACTACCCTAAGCTTTAAACAATAATGTAATTCCAATTTAAAAATTCAAAATTGAACAAAAAGGAATTCACAAAGTCCCAAGGTACAATTAATGAATCAATTTATTTATATGTAGTTTCTTTTCGTCTTGTCTTCAGAAAGAATAAGAATAATTTTTATATAAGATTATATTACACAATAATTCACAGTTTCCAATTATATTTACACCAATAAAGTGTCACTGGAATAACAGATTTCCTGCAAACTGTTCTGTGATTCTATAAAGTTTCTTCATTGACAACTCGCACTTAAATTGCAACAATAGTTCATGTGGTGTTGAACTTATCTTAAAAGTCTCTTGGATTGCTAGACTGCAATGTCCAAGACCAGAGTTGATAGGGTTACATACGATGATGAAACTCTTCACTGGTGTTCCTCAAAGACTACAGTTAACAGTGAATATGAGTGGTCCCACTGCAGAGCTCCGTGACAAATTGGCAGGATAACACTAGGAGTTCCCACTTCGGAGTTCCTTGATGTAGATCAGGTTGATCTTATGACATGAACTGAATTGAATTGAACCTGCAACAATACAGAGCCCGTGAATAGCATCTTCTTATGATATCCACGAGTCTACTGTGATGGGTGTGAGTGTCTCTGCTGATGCATGTGTATGAATGCACTCATGTGTTTGTTAATTGTACAGTTTGACAGGTGTCTACTGTGTAATTCCAGAACTAATTACATAATACATTATAATACATTATTATTTACATTCAAGATAGGCTACTTAGTCCATTCCACTTCTTCTTCCTGTCAAATTCTAATACTTTTAGGGTGATCAATGATTAAACCAACTGTGAGTATATGGTTTGGTTTCCTTCCTTCGATTCCATCAACACATGTCTTTAACATATTCACCCATCGAATCATTCATCATGTAGTTACACAATAACATATCTTTAATAACCTGAAACAGATATTTGCATTATATATACAAAGGTATTTACAGTAATCCAACTTACACTCTAGCCCTCAGAAATTACAAACTGGACAATAGACTTAGTCAAGGCAGGCTGCCACAATACACACATAGTGAAAGAACTCGTGACTAGCTCTTTCCTCTGTCCGTCATGCAAAAACTGATTTCGTGTGTGTCCACATTCAAATTTAGCGCGGCTTAAATAGCCTAGCATCCTGCGTACGTTAGAACTGTGACGTCACCAGACTTAGGTGTGAGATTTTATTTAGCTGGACTGGTACGTTTTGGTCATCTGTGCTATTCATTCCCCACGGTTCTTCGTCGTGCTCTTTGTGACAGAGTTATGTAAATATAGATTACATGCACCCACACGTTTTTCTCACACCTTGCTTCCTTATTAGTTATGCACGTTTTGTTAATGCAGAACCTTCGTACTTTATATCTGTCAAACTCATAATGGTAGCTACGCCTATTTGTTTTTCGTTTCTCTATGTCTTATAGACACAAGGAATGTATACAGGCCAGACTATGATGCACGTAGCGAGAGAAAAGGGGGAGATAAGCTAATGAAGAAAATCAAGGGCGATAAGTTAAGACGTACTTTCGGTAGACATTGGTCAGGGGTAATTAATCTGAGAAAAAAGGGAGATAATCACAGTTACACCCCCCTCCCCCCACATCCATTTGTTCGGAATGTAATTAAGCTACGGGACGACGAGATAAAAGAGACGATTTGCTCGTGGGCCCACGTCTAGCGGTTGGCAAGAGTGGCAAATTTAACTTTCATTCAGAATTTGACCACAGATTTTCCCAAAGGTGTTATATCTCGCAAGAGCTAGCGATTTTCTGCAAATTTAATATATACTGAAGCACATTAAAAACGCACCACCTGTATAATCCAAGAACAGAGTGTGAAATGTAAATATAAGTGTGTACAAGTTTACATATTTGGAATCTTTATTCATTTTCCTATGAATCCATGCTGGTCATTAATTTGTACATTTGATTGTTATGAAATTCATTGCATTCTGTGCAGGCAAGGGAGAAAACCAAAAATACAAAAAAATGCACGTGCATTATCCTGCTGGAGAAGCTGCAAGTCTGGATAAATTGTGAACGCAGGAGCAACCAGTGCATCCAGAACCTCATCTCGATATGTCACAGCATTAACATTTTCACGGAAGACGTGAAGAGGCAAGCGATGGTGAAAACTGAATCCTCCCCAAATGTGAATACTGCCACCTCGAAATCGGTTGACACAGCAATCTGCAAAGCGCTCCTCATACCGTCGCTAAATCCGCATACGTCCATCTGCAAGGGATATGTTGAATCTGTTCTCTTCTGTGAATAGGACAGCATTCCACTGCAGTCTAGTCCATCTGATATGTTGCTCTGCCCATTGCAGGCGCTGCTAACGATGTCTGTGAGTCAAGTTTGGCCCAACATAAGGTCGTCTTGCAGTAAGGCCTGTATCTCTGAGTCGTCGTATGACTGTCATTCGAGAGACTTGCCCATGTCTACCCACTATTGCTCTTGCTGTTTGACTTGCCGGGAGAGTCAATTCCTTAGGTGACTCAGCACAATATGACGATCTTGCGCAGGGGTAGTAACTCGTGGTTGGCCACTCCGAAGTCTATCCCGGGCACTGCCAGTGGTTCCGTAACGTTCATTGAGACGTACAATAGTGCTGTGGTGGCAATTCATCCTTCTGGCAATGGCCCGCGAGCTCATTCCGGTCTCCAACATACCAATGGCTCGTTGACGGTCGTTTTCAGATAGTCGTGGCATTTCAAGCACATGTACTGGGTGTTTTGTCTCAACGGCCTTTTTATACCGAGTATACTGCCACAACGCGTACACATTTTCAGGGTCATAGCTGTTGAGAATCGTGTTGCACGTGTAACTTTCATCGTTTTCATGTAGTCTGTACACACACCCATGGGTTGAATCTTGCACTTTCCATTCCAGCAGCCATTCGCTCTCTACCTCATGGCAAACACGGGGAAAATCCATTCCCACACTTTTTTTTGCCAGCTTCTCGGCATCAGTATATATATAATAGTGGTGCGTTTTTAATGTGCTTCAGTATATATACCGCATCCTTCTAATTCAGTTTATCTAGTACCCACAGAATTTTCAGACGTCTAGCTTCGAATTCTAGATCCATTATAGCAGTAGAATTTCTTAGTTTTTCCAATTGGAGATAGTCATATTTCTGTGATTGCGTACGGGTCACAAACCCAAAAACTACCAGCGGTCTAATCTGAGAAAACGGGTCTGAGTCCAACAGTACAATAAAAACATTCTTAAGTAAGATCGGGTCTTCAAGGTTGACCTGTTCGGCTCTCTTGTTCTCACCCAGAGAGAGTAGTGCAAATATTTGACACTAAGAATAATTGTAACTGGGTCTATAGCTATCCAGATTCCATTTTTCCAAATACATTCAGCCCGCTGCTGCAAAAATATCAACCATTAACATTTTCCAACTACCGTTCACTGTGGTGTGACGAGGATTTTTATCCCGAGAGATTTACATATCTGAAATTTCTCTTCAAGTATCAAAATTTACCAGCTGTTGACACTGTGAACATTAAAGCTCTTTAGTAATTTCCTACCTGGACTAATTGATGTGACATAAACAGAATCCTATTAACAGTAACAAAGCAAGCGTTTCCCAATAAGCGGAGTAATCAGTCTTGGAGAAACTCGGGCTTGTTTTGCCAAAAACCTCACCTTGGATTTGTGATTTGTATCATGGAGATATGTTCCAGATGTTGTGAAAGCACTTATTAGGTAAGAGTGAATGAATGTGGCCACAGGTTTCGTCAGAAGCGAGAGAAAGAAGAAATGAATAATTCTTATATTGTATACTCATTATACTCACTTTGGTTTTTTTCTTCTTATGTTTGCTAATACTGTTTATTTCAGAATAGACTAACTTAGACACTCTGTTCTTTACAGTATAGTCAAATCCTATATCATAGTGCTAATCTTTTGGCCTTTTGGGGGTTAATAACTTCTTCTAACGGGATCTTGTCTCAATGGAAGGAATTGCACTTATGGGTCTATTTCGTTATTAATTCTTAACCTTTGATTTTTTTATATATATTTGATATTGGGTACTAAATGTTGTGAAGTTTTCTTTATGGTAAATAAACATTAACATAAAACTTATTACCTGTGTCGGTCAGCTCGTGTAGTGGATTTGATGGTATTGTATGGTTGATGTTACCTAGTGTGATGTATGAGGTCAGCTGTGAAGGCTCCTGAGATAAATGTAGCTGTGAATTTACAGAAGGCCCTTCTTGCTACCACTTACGACCTCACACATATCTTTTTTACTAATGAATGTGGCTACGTTAAAATCTAGGGTACTGATATGTAATGTGTCGTGGTAGATTACATATACACACACACAGATATTTAATAAGTCTAATAATATTAATAAAATTTATAATACACTGAACTAACTCAAGCTGTTTAAATTTTGATATTAAATTTTCTTTAAGTTTATTTGTTCTGAACCAAGGTTTTATTTTGGTCAGAACATATGAAAGGTTTTGAAATTATGAATGAAATGCATGAATATATGTCATAATAAAATAGAAAATGTGTACATATGTATTTCAAATGACTGGTTAATAGTAATTATATTAAGATAGTCCCAGGAGAACTTATTTCTAGATATGCTGTTGGGGTGATATCATCACTCCCTGTCTATGACTACCAAACATTGTCCATTCACTGATGGGAGTAATACAAGTTTTATTTCCCAAAATTTTTGTGGGTTCTAGTGATGGTAATATAGTTGGTGTGTTAGTTAGTAAATAAGTTGTTGAAGGTCCAGCAGGCCAGACGCTCACGTATCTTGACTGAGTAGTTCTGGTGCTGGAATCTGGTGGCCCCACCTCTCCGTGCTTGGGAGCAATATAAGGCTGCTCTGACAAAATACTAGACTGCACTGGTCCACACTTGTATTTATCAACACAGCATTTGACACCACTTTGGTGCCAAACAGAACTCACACTTCAGAATTATGAATAGAGAACACAGTTATATTCTAGCAAAACTCAGCTGAGCTGCTGGCTCTAGTATGGCGTCCCTCTAAATATTGCAATTAGCTTCTGGGAACTACACCACTGAAGAATTACTGTGTCTACTACTGGACAATTTATGTTGAATGGCAAAAATGCGCGTCTGTGCGCCGATAATATGATTATCTGTGGCCAATCACCGACTTTCCCCCTTTCAAATTTCAAACCTCCTACCAAAAGTCAATTCAGTCATACCTCAGTCAAGTATGTATTATTGTCTGTTGGTCCGTCTGTCTCTACTTGCTTTTTCATAAAAAATACGCTTGGTTCTACATGCCTTTCTACACGAATCGGTCTCTAGAGTTATTTTTAGCCACAATTTTCCACTATTTCCCCCTCTCTTTCATTCCAACTAGATTTTAGCACTTGAGTCTCAAGGCCGCAATTTTTGAAAATTAGTGACATTTTTTTTAAACAGTGCAGTCGCTCGTCTGTTATGAACAACACAGTCTTTTGTCAATATCTTCATTATTATCTATCCGTCTGTATAAATGAAAGCATATTATTTCTCTGCTCAAGATGGGCTATCAGACTAGCTAGGTTTTATATTCCTAACATTATTATTGTTAAGAAAAAGTTACTTTTCAAGGTTAGTTGTTTTTTTTGAAATATGTTCGAGCATCTTCTGTAATGCGTTTGCCGATGAATTAAAATAAAAGGACTAAGTATCGTAAAAGCGTCCAAGAAATGACTGTTGCGTATAATAGCTAAGGTCCCTTTTGTCCATTTCTTTACATTGTGTCAACTTGGGGACGTGAATTTTTTTCCTTTCCCCACCAATTGCGTCTTTTTAGCCTTGCTAGTTTCAAGCACGTGTTCAGTCATATTTTTTTCTTTTTGATCTCCGTTCCCTCCCGTCTCCAAGGGTAAACGTTTTGTCTTCACGTCTAACAAGTTAGTTTCCATGGCGGGTATTGAACCGCGGCATGGGCGATCATGTCTTCTAGTAGCTTACGCATTATTTTTATCCCTACATTTTATCTTTGGAGATATCTTAACGTTGTATCACGGTTAAATTTATCACAGCTCGTCCCAATATCCCTACTCCATTAATATAGTTTCACGTTTGTGCGTCTAATTGTCGTCACTTATCTGTGTTTGTGAGTGGTTATAGTGTATATGTTCTACTGTCTGATCAACACATTTCAGTCGTAAATGATAAGCTGGACTAGAGTATCTTCTCAATCCAGGGACAGACTCTACCTTTCACCATTTCACTCGTGAATTCTATTTCTTTACCTTATCTCTCACTGAGTACCACTCTTTTCAGTTCTATTCAGACGGGACCAGAATCGATCATAATTACCTATCAAAAATCTACGACACTTTTCTCCTACAGTAGCTATTGTTTCCATCCTTATCTCTTTTTATCTAACAGAAGTGAAGCTTTCTTTCCATATATAGTTTTCCCAAATCTGTTCAGCTTTCGATTTGCTATGCTTTGCAAAAGTGAACTTTAGCCCTATTTGCTAACAACTTGACACACGTACTCGCCATTATCTCCGAAAATACAGCACCATTACACTTTCTAAAATATCCACATATACGTTGTCTCCTCTTTGAACAAAAAGATTAAGTAGAATTTCAATATGTCCATCAGTTTTATTATACTTCCACTGAAAAGATGCAGTCCTAACACAAATGCTTTCGCTGCTATATTTCCATTGTAAGTTAGGCAACGCATTGTCTGCGAGCAGGCACAAAATGCGCGAATTTGATTGGACGCTATTTCAGAAACACTACTAGGCGATTCCACGGTATGTTTCATTCTTCGACACCATGCTTCAAAAGAAGCGTAAAGGAATAGAATAAGAAGAATGTAATGATTGAATGTGTATTGAATGTTTATTTATCAAGAAAACATTACTTGACCGTTGAAGTGCCTGACGTGAGGGCGTGTCTCGTGGTACATGAATGGCAGTACAATATTATTAAAAAATTTTCAGATATGAAACGCTTACTGAAGAAATTATATGTCGATAATTAATTCAAATCTTTTAAAATGCTTTATGTACTGTTAAAAGAGTTCTTCATTGTAATATAGAACCAGTCCTGACATATGGGAGTGAGTCATTGACAATTCGTGATCATGTAGGGCAAGCATTGGAGGTCACAGTTATGTGGTTTTACAGAAGAATGTTAAAAACATCATGGGCAGCTAAAAATAGTAATGATGATGTCACAAAAGATACCAATATGCAAAGGAAGCTTATTTCTCATGTTAGAAAGAAGAAATCCACTTTCTTTATACATGTTATGAGAATAAGAAAGCTGGAATACGAGTATATGGTAACAACAGGAAAGATTGAAAAGAAAAAGGGGTCGATGAAAACGAGGAGAGCAGATACTAGACAGTTTGACATCATGACGTAGAAAGAAGTCAACAACAGAAGTCATAAATATTACTGGAGAAGGAAGTTGTGGAACGACACGATCGCCTACGCCACCAAGCATTGTACTTGAAGAAGCAGAATGTACTGTAATAAAACTGGGAATGAGGTAAAATTTAAGGACAAAGTAAGTATTCCAGTTGCACTTGAATACTAGAATTATGCATTTGTGAACAAAGATATACAAGAATTTGTTTATCGTTTCAACGGTAATGTAATATCTCTGGTGTTACTCCCTTCTAATCTTAGAATTCACTTCCAGTCCTATTGCTTTTCTTGTATTTGGGCCGTAATATTCCGTGTTCCTGGCTGTCTATAATTCTCCCTTGAAGCAATTGAAAATTAGTTAAGTAATCTTACAACGTTGTAGAATATAAGCGACATTTTCGCCCACATACCCATGTATCTTCGTGGAGGAGACTTCCAATCAGGAGCAATCAGTCTTAGCATCTCAAACGCCAAACCAATTGCAAATAGGTTTCTTATTTTGGTAGCCCCCCCCCCCCCTTTCACGCCCCTCCCCCACTACCCTCATGTAGACCATTACTACATGACAACATAAGATATTGCTTTTTACATATGATGAGCAAACTTCATAACCATATAAGGTCTTGCCAATTCCGTTGGTACTTGTCATGTTTACAACTCACTACTTCACATATTTATCGCTGATAATATCTCCCAAGATGTTACTTTCTCATAGATGATTATTACAACGAATTCAATCTGCAGGAAGTGTTACATCACTTTCCGTGCATTAATCTTTAACAATATTGACATCTTCCGACATCCAAGTGAAATTGGCCACGTTTCCCACGGTTTTTATCTACCTTCCCCCGATGAATGTGCTGGGTTTTCATTCTGTGTTATCTGGCGGTGTTTGTTCAATCAACCCTTCTCGCTACTTACAGACACTGTTTCTGTCTTCCGGAAGCTGTTACAAAGTATAGGACACAGACAATTTCACTCTCACAAATATAAGTCAACATGGTTCGAAAATAGATCAACCGGTCAACTACTATTAGGGAGTGACTAAATATGATAAGACAACCTTGGTCGATGAGAGAGGGGAAACGCGATAAGGAGCGGGTGGGAAAAAAGAAAAGGAAGGGCACAGAAGAGAGTTGGAGAAGGTCACATGAAAATGTAACGATCGAAGATTTGACTTGTCACAAGGAGCATGGGGCAACCACTGTAGCTGATCCTCCTGCAGGAAGCCTGCATCGAGCATTCACGTGTTCATGCTGTGGTGGTTTCCGTAGCGATTAGTTTTACATGATGAGGTTGCCAGCCTCTTGCACAACCTCATATTAATCACCTTGTACGACATGCCTGAGGTAGCAGTGGGCTTATTCTTTCTTTGTCTCATCAGAGACCCCCGGGAACCACACGATACATGTCGTCTCAGCTACTCCTTATATCTCTTGTCAGATGTAACCTTCCTTTGTCAGATGTAACCTTCCTTTGTCAGATGTAACCTTCCTTTGTCAGATGTAACCTTCCTTCTTCAGCTGTCATCGTGCTTCTGTCTGCTCCAGGTATTGCTTGGCCTATCACGTGATTCCCCTGGGAGCCGGATTTGAAGTAACGCGTTACAAAATAGACCTAGTTTTTTTGGGCAGTATGTTAAATAGAACACCTGCTGTTTGACGAAATAGTTTTATGTAAATTAAAATTAAAGAAAAAATAAACAGTAAGAGCTGTTTTTTGTGCAGCTTTTCGCCACCGCAAAACGAACGAAACATGAAGACGAGTCTGATGTTTTGACGATATTTTGTGATTTCACCAGGTGTTCGCGAATAACACATTCAATACATTAGTATCACTTCCGATCGTTTAAAAAGAATAATGATAAAATTGCTGGTATAATTCTAGCTAGATACGGGCAAGTCTTGGCGTTTCTTGAACTAGGCAATTTTTGACATCTGAAAACATAGAAATTATTGCGCGTAATTGCTTGAATCAATATACTGACTCATTCGGTCCACATCTGTGTGTCCGTTTCTTTGTTCTGTATGCTTTTTCTCAGTCTGTATAGGTTCTAGTTTTTCTATTTTCTTTATTCTTATTTGGTAAGATTTATCTATCTATCTATCTATCTATCTATCTATCTATCTATCTATCTATCTATCTATCTATCTATCTATCTATCTATCTATCTATCTATCTATCTATCTATCTATCTATCTATCTATCTATCTATCTATCTATCTATCTATCTATCTGTCTATCTATCTGTCTGTCTGTCTGTCTGTCTGTCTGTCTGTCTGTCTGTCTGTCTTTCTATCTATCTGTTTGCTTGCCTGCATCCCTGCCTGTTCGCCCGTCCGTCAGTCGGTCGGTTGATCAGTAGGTCGGTTTGTTTTTATAGCTGTCTGCCTTTCTGTTTCTTTCTGTACCTTAGCGTCCGTTCCCCCATTCTCTGCCTCTGTCTGCCTGCCTGCCTGCTTCTCTTTATATCCATCCATCATCCATACATGAGCGTCTGATTCGCTAGTCGGTTAGATCTCTTGCCTCTCGCTGCAAAGTTACCAAGTATCGGAATCGAATCCTTTAGCGTCACGCTCTAAATTACGCAGCTGTAAATAGGTACTCATGAGTTAGGGAAGGCAAAGGCTGCGAGGAGGGGAACAAGTCATTCTACCTCGTAAAGTTGGACCTATGTAGGGAAATCCTTAACATTTAAATCATTATCTGCTTGTCACGTGACCGATAATCTATTTTACCATCTTGTCCATAATTTGATTACTTTTTAAATGTCCTGGTTTTCCTCGTCATTTTGTATTTTCTTTTTCTTTCATTTTCTACCTTCGTGGTCAAACTTTTTCACCTTCTCAAACCCCACCCGAGGTTTGGTTACGTTCCGGCCTGTAGCGGTCAGCGAACGATAATATTATCTAAGCCGCACCTGGTCTGACCAGGGGAATATCTCTTACGCTTAAAGCCTTTGATCACGAGCGAAAGGGTCCCTGTGTTTGGCTTCCAGAACGCTGCTTCGGATCATAATATTATGCATACTGGAAACAGGGGGAGACAAACCCGCGATCAGTCTTTGGGTTTTCGCCCCTTAGACAAGATAGAGCATAATGTTATGCATTTCTCTACCTGGGGAACTTTCGCACGATTTCTTTTGTCTTACTCTAGATTACGTCTTTCGCCGAACTTCTGTAGAAATATGCAGGCCAGGTGTCCGGGGGGAGCGTCCCTTGTGATCTATAAGAGTAGACTGGTTTTAATAGACAAAGACATTCGTAAATTTTACTGGCCTGTAGATGACCATCATGAGATAAGGCAAACTTTAACACAGTACTAGAATGTGTTTGCCTATGTTCTAGTCATTTTCGGGTTTCAGGGAGACCGAATCGCTAGAGCAGATTCCAGTCAGGCGAAGAACGAAATATTCTCTTCGATCCAGAGGGTCTCTGAATACCGCTAGCGTCACGAATCGTCAACCCCGTTCCTGAATCAAAACCCCTTTTTGTCAACGCCAAGTTAAGCTCACGCAGTGCAACGGAGCCAACGCAAAACCTGGAATCGCCAAATGCAGTAGTAGTTCTCTACTCGCCTATTGGATTACCAGCCAGAGCATTGCGGCTTCCAGAATATCAAAACCGCCCAGCATGCCGATAGCAGAATTCCATATCACCCGCCTTTTTTGTGCCTAAACGGGGCACTCAGCAAACCACAGCCAAACCAGTTTAAACAGGATTTACAGCCAAGCGGAGCCTTGCGCCGGATAAGCGCGCCTGGGAATTTTTTTGTCCTCAAGTGACTTCTTCTGGTGTATTTTCTGGATACTTAAAACCTCGCACGTATGAGCAGCCATCTATGGATAGAGTCTTCCAGACCACCTCGCGGAATTAGGGAGGAATCACCAATGATAGCGCCTATACAGTGATTTTATTCAGGTTAATTCCATCACCCATGGAGGATATGTACGAAAAAACCACTTACTGTAGCTATTTCATATGGTCCCGAAAGCGGACGGACTGACACTCAGTTATTTCATCTCTCTGTGTTCTACAGGTTTTATGAATGGTGGTGTGTGTGTGGTTGTTGGTGTATTTTGCATATTTTGGTTATTGATGATTATTGATGTAATTTGATGTTGTTGTGATGATATGCATTAATTGCATGCTTTTTCTTCTTTAATAAAGTTTACACCTTTATTAATACGCTGTTCACGACCTTTCCATCCATATTTGTATTTTTAGCTCTTTACTATAATCTCTATGTATGATAAGAGAAAAGAGTGAGAGCAGGAGATGCTTAGACAGTAAAAAGTGAGTTGAGGCTTGGAGAGAGAGATCATTTTGGGTAAATCTTTTTCCAGGTTGTCTCAAGTCCATGTCCTATTTACACCTTTCTGTGTGTGTAATCTATAACTCTGTCAGTCCACTATCCCTTGTCGATTTCACTACTGTTGTCAAACTCGACAAATACTCTACACTCTAACTCAACCACGACAAATGGGGTCTCGCCGCGGAATTTGAACTACATCTGCAGCAATCGCAACAGATGAGGTTGCAGTCTGGTAGGAATCTCTCACAAGATTCTATCTTGATTCTTAGAGTTTAGTGTTCGGCAGATTATAGGAATTTCTTTCCCCTAGACATATCGAACTATTTCTTTTGGAGGAAGTCGGAACAGCGTTTTTCTCCACAGCAATCATAAATATTAAGTTACATTTATTGTTCATGCTACACATGAGACAGCTGGTAAAGGTTGATGGTATCACTGCTGAGTTTTTGGTTGACAAATCTGACGACTATTGTTGTAAAAGTCAGAATTTTTTTTTTTTAAGGGTTAATATTTTTTTCAGGAGTAGCTCTTTAATCTGAGATAAGAAGCTACAGATAGTCAGTTACTAGCTCGCATCTGTACCAAGGGAGGGTGTTCATTCGGATGATAGTAACCAATCCTCTCAATAGCTTAGTACTGACAGAACTGGGGTGAAGTGATAGTAATAAGTTTTACATCACTTCCATTTTTTGGAGTTTTTTTGGGTTTTTGCTTGTCGCAATCAGAGTAGCTACAAACTTTCTTGTTTTTTAAAGTTTCCAGGCTAGCCTAGATTTTATTGACTATTAAGTTAATCAGCACCTAGTGGACTAGGTAACTAAGATCTCTAGGTTCTATTCTTCTATAGTGTTTGCTCACCCTGATATAATGGCCGATCTAGATAAAGTGCATAGGATTGCCCTCGAGGTAGCTAAGTACATGGAGTACAAGGATAGCGAAATCCAGCCCTTTCTAGAATTTGCAGTAAGCCTGCAGGATCAATACGACGTAGACAATTGGTTTGACAGCCGTTTAATCTTGGCATGGTCCTGTAAACAAACTGGGGAGAGTGAAGCATTCACCCGACAGTATGTAGAAGAAGTGATAGAAGATGAGAAGCAAAGGGAAAAGCAAAGACAAGAACGGGACAAGCAATTGGAAATGGAGCAACAAAAAACGGGACAAGCAATTGGAAATAGAGCGACAAGAAAGGGACAGGCTACACCAAATCAGAATGAATGAACTGGATAGCCAAATTCGGAGGGTGGAAACAGATACTAAATGTAGTCACTCTACTTCCCCTTCTACTGTGCCCTTAACGGTCAACGCCCCTGCAAACCTTGCGCCCATGAAAGAAAACTTGCCTGCTAAAACCGAACCCCAACTCCAGAAAATTGACTTTCCTTTGGACTTGGATCCGAAGCCCAAACAAGGAAAGAATTTACGTCGGGATAGCAGACCTAAGGCCACGGGGAAAATTACGCAACGTTCCCAGGCATGGAAACTGCACAAAGGTGAGAGAGGTGCTAACAAGCATTGTAATACGGATTGTTCCCGTCTGGCAAGCGGCGAACCCCGAGCCTCTCACGCTCCAGACCGAGCAGCACCTAACCGACACGTGACGTCGAGAAAAGGGAGCCACACCCTATCACGTTATATTTCGCAAGATTCCCGGCCGGACAGCGAAAAACCATATGCAGAGGCGCATCCCTCCAACTCAACGATCGTAGAAAGGAGGTGCCGCTCCTCTTATCACCCTGAGCTTAAAAGGTGCAAGAATAAGTCGCCTGCTAAAAGGGTTAAACTTTCCAAACCGTTCCAAGGAACGTTGGAAAAACACACCGAGAGTTTTTTCTCGGGCACTTCGCGATCTAACGGGATCTCAAACCGTCCAGTCTTTTGCATGCAGTCTGCGTGGCCTGTCAACCAGGAAGTGGATCTCGCATTGCAGGACAAAGTTCAACTGACGCCAGTAACTTCCTCAGGGGAGGGCAAAGTTGACGTTTATGGTGGACACAGGGTTCCAGGCGAAGGGATCCCTGGTATTCCATTTGAGTCTCTCACACTTCTCAGGGCAGAAGACAGTGAGAAAAGCTGCCTTACTACTGTACAAGGAGCCATTGTTGAGAGCCTTGGCTCACGTCATGCTAGTACCGGTGAAGCGACTCAACAAACTCTGCAACTCGCAGATATTGCCTATCTTTCTACACGGATAGAAGCTACGGAGATCTGTTATGATTTAGTAGAACCCCAGAATGCGATCGATTACTCTCTGCTTCAGGCAGCTGAGTTCTCTCATTCAAATCGCATTATTCCAGTGGTCGCAACCCCACTGATGGACAGCAAAGTAGTCGCCTCCGCCAGGCCATTACAGAGCAACTTGATCATTTCCGTTGACCAAGCCAGAGTTGTGACTGGCAAGGCAAGGAAAGCTCCAGATCCACCTTTAGAGGGCACAGGTCTGAAGATTGATCAATGCTCCCACCGAAACAGGGGAGTAGGTGTGGAGAGGCAGAAGAAAAAATGCTAGCATTTCTTCGGCCAACGAACGGCTTTATTTACCAACTAGGGTTACACGCGCGCGAAAAATCCCTATAGACTGCAGCTATAGAGGGTTATTCAAGGCCACGCCCGTGACAGGTAAAAATATACATAAGCAGCCTGAGCCCATCAATGATTACACTGCACATAACAGGCGGATTATCTACGCAGTGGCCAGTGAGTTCAGGCAGGGCCGAAAACCACAACAGGTGCGGATAATTTTCCGGACCATAAACAGGCACAGCGAATGGTGTAACCAAGATCAGGTTCACACGGAAACGAAGGGCGTCAGCGCCGACTGGCCTCGCAAAATCCCATTCGCTGAACGTCTATTAGACAGAGGGAAGAAAAGAAATGAACTCGGAGCTAGTCATACAGTACTGACAGAAATTGGATACGATTTTGGTTATGATTATAGAAGGTTCTTACGACATGTAACGGACATCGATGGAAAAGATAAATTACTGTCATTTTTGTCCGTATTCCTCGAACTTTAAAAGGGGGTGGCACTTGTCACGTGACCGATAATCTATTTTACCATCTTGTCCATAATTTGATTACTTTTTAAATGTCCTGGTTTTCCTCGTCATTTTGTATTTTCTTTTTCTTTCATTTTCTACCTTCGTGGCCAAACTTTTTCACCTTCTCAAACCCCACCCGAGGTTTGGTTACGTTCCGGCCTGTAGCGGTCAGCGAACGATAATATTATCTAAGCCGCACCTGGTCTGACCAGGGGAATATCTCTTACGTTTAAAGCCTTTGATCACGAGCGAAAGGGTCCCTGTGTTTGGCTTCCAGAACGCTGCTTCGGATCATAATATTATGCATACTGGAAACAGGGGGAGACAAACCCGCGGTCAGTCTTTGGGTTTTCGCCCCTTAGACAAGATAGAGCATAATGTTATGCATTTCTCTACCTGGGGAACTTTCGCACGATTTCTTTTGTCTTACTCTAGATTACGTCTTTCGCCGAACTTCTGTAGAAATATGCAGGCCAGGTGTCCGGGGGGAGCGTCCCTTGTGATCTATAAGAGAAGACTGGTTTTAATAGACAAAGACATTCGTAAATTTTCCTGGCCTGTAGATGACCATCATGAGATAAGGCAAACTTTAACACAGTACTAGAATGTGTTTGCCTATGTTCTAGTCATTTTCGGGTTTCAGGGAGACCGAATCGCTAGAGCAGATTCCAGTCAGGCGAAGAACGAAATATTCTCTTCGATCCAGAGGGTCTCTGAATACCGCTAGCGTCACGAATCGTCAACACCGTTCCTGAATCAAAACCCCTTTTTGTCAACGCCAAGTTAAGCTCACGCAGTGCAACGGAGCCAACGCAAAATCTGGAATCGCCAAATGCAGTAGTAGTTCTCTACTCGCCTATTGGATTACCAGCCAGAGCATTGCGGCTTCCAGAACAACAAAAAGCATGGATAACAACAGAAACCATCAATAAGATAAAAGACAGAAAAAAAAAACAAGAAAGCAGATTTAAACACAATCAAAACCAGAAGTTCCAAAGCCAAGGCTCAAGAAGTGTACACAGAAGTAAACAAAGAAGTAAAAAGAAGTATCAAAAGAGACAAGAGGAAGTATATTGAGGAGTTGGCAAGAGAGGCAGAAGATGCTGCAGCCAAAGGAAATATGAGAGAACTGTATAGCAGCACAAAGAAGCTTACAGGGAAATACAAGCAAACAAGTTGCCTCATAATAGACAAGAATGGAAAACTGCTCAGCAATATACAAGAGCAAATGAAGAGGTGGACAGAATATTGTGAAGACCTTCTCAATAGACCAGCTCCACAAAACCCCCCAGCCAGCAGAAGAAGAGCTACAAATTAACGGCGAAAGACCAACGAAGGAAGAAATAAAGAAAGCCATAAAGCTTCTAATAGATGGTAAAGCGTCTGGGCCTGATGGCATTCCAGCAGAGGCCATCAAAGCAGATACCGACACGGCTACAGAGATGTTATATAAATTACTTGGTAAAGTCTGGGAAAAGGAAGAGATACCAGCAGAATGGAAGGAAGGATATCTGGTTAAGTTGCCTAAGAAGGGAAATTTACAAGAGTGCACAAATTATAGAGGAATAATGTTACTATCAGTGCCAGGAAAAGTATTAAACAGGATTCTTGAGAGATTAAAAGAGTCCATAGACAAGAAACTGAGAGATGAACAAGCAGGTTTTCGACAAAACAGATCATGTACAGACCATATAGCCACTTTGAGAATAATAGTTGAACAAAGTCTGGAATAGAATTCACCACTATACATCGGATTTGTGGACTACGAAAAGGCATTTGACAGTGTAGACAGAGAATCACTTTGGAAATTGATGAGGCATTATGGAGTTCCCCTGAAGATCATTAATTTAATAAAGAAAACATATGAAGACATGACATGCAGAGTTCTTCACGAAGGACAGCTTACAGAACCGTTTGGGATAAGAACAGGAGTGCGACAGGGATGCCTCTTGTCTCCATTTCTGTTCTTACTAGCAGTAGACTGGGTTATGTGATCATCGACAACACAGAACAGAAATGGAATCCAGTGAACTCTGACTAAGCAGTTGGATGATCTGGATTTTGCTGATGACTTGGCTCTTCTGTCCCATAACCGTAATCAGATGCAAGACAAATTGAAAACACTCGATGAGAGGTCACAGCAATTGGGTCTGAAAATACACAGGGAAAAGACAAAAATAATGAGAATAAATGCAGGTAATGATAACAGGGTTGAACTTGAAGAAACACCAATACAAGATGTAGAATCGTACACATATCTTGGCAGCAATATAGACATAGTTGGAGGGACAGACAGTGATATCAAACTAAGAATACAAAAAGCAAGAGGAGCTTTCATTGCATTGGGAAATATATGGAGATCAAGAGAAATCGGATCCAACACGAAAATAAGAATCTTCAACTCAAATGTGAAGTCAGTCCTATTGTATGGCTCTGAGACATGGAGAACAACAAAGACAACAACCAAAAAGCTACAGACATTCATAAATGGGTGCTTGCATAGAATAGAGGGATAAAAATGGTATGACAAGGTTACCAACGTGGAACTGATGACAAGAACTAGACAAGTGCCAGTGGAACAAGAGATGAGAAGAAGACGATGGCGATGGATAGGACACACACTAAAGAAACCTGTTGATAGCATTACAAGGCAGTCCTTGTTCTGGAACCCCCAGGGCAAGAGAAGCAGAGGTAGACCAAGAAGCACATGGAGAAGAGAGCTGGAAAAAGAGGTGAAAATAATGAGGAGAACGTGGAAAGAACTTGAGATGATGGCACGTGACAGGAGGACTTGGCATGTGTTTGTTGAAGGCTTATGCTTCTTTGGGAGTGGAGGGTTATGAATGAATGAATGCCTGGCTTCGCTCCCGCAAAAGCATTTCCTTCTACCGAATTCCCAGCATATTAAATATTTAATTGCTTCTTTATCTTCTTGAATTATAAAAGGTTGAGAAAAGTTGGATTGGTTGTCTCTTTAAACAAAACGAAACATAGTTATTCTTGTTTCCACAGAAACGAACGTAACATCAGAGACAGACAGGGAGAGAGCGAGAAAGTTAGAACTCAGTGGCTTGAATAGACAGTTATAAATATTTATACTCGAAAATGAGATACGAAATGGCATAAGACCCCAAAAGACGTTATTTAGAAATATAATTTCATGGTTTTGGTCAATATCCTGCGAAGGAACATTGTCTGAAGAAGATTTAACGAAATAGTAATCGTTCAGTCGAGATTTAAACCGGAAATCTTTGTTCTCTCACGGACACTTTTACGACGGTAAATGAAACTAAACATGTCCACTCCGGACATACTGCTTTTCTTGATAGCTTCTTTGTTAATTTTCCTTGTGCTTTTCATTATCGTCCCGTGTAGTCATCGGGAATAGGGGGGGGGGGGGGGGGGGCCTCTGATGAGACAAAGATAGAATATAACTACTGTTCCCCCGGGCACGTGGTACAAGGCGACTAATACAAGATTGTACATGGGTCTCATCGTGTTAAACTAATTTCTACAGAAACTACCGCTGCAAGATCATGTGAATGATTTGTGCAGGCTTCCTGCAAAGGGACCCGCTGTATTGGTGGCTCATGCTTCACAGGGAAAGAAAAGGAAAACGATGATGAATGATTTCGTAATTGATGATCAAATTAGTCGATACCATCCAGGCAATCATCAGACAGTAGCTGAAAGATAATGCAGCATCGCTTGTACAACGGTGATTTCGCCTTCTCTCTCCCTTGTCTTTGTTTGAACTGTTGACAAAAGTTTATTCATTCATTCATTCATCACTTTACGAAGTATAAGCCTATCAACAAACGTATACTAATTCTTCCTGTCCCGTGCCATCAGGTCAAGGTCTTTTCATGTCAACTTCATCATCTTAATGCCTGTCTCCAGCTTTCTTCTCGGTGTGTTCTTTGATCTTGTTCTATCTCTCTTACATATGATGATAGCTGCAGTATATTTGAAAATAATAAAAAACAACAATAATAATAACAGTAATAATAACACATGATATCAAACTAGAGTAAGCTAGTTTTGGTAGACAATGATTCAAATCCACACCGAGTACACAGATATCAGCAGAGCTAATAAATTGTTCATTACATTTATACGAACACACGGACACTTTCAACTTTAACATAGTGCCTAAAACATTGACAACTGCAGCACTGACACAATTTCCAGTGTCTATAACTTCTCAGCAAAAATAATATCACTTGTAAAATCAAGTCATCATAACACATCCCTGAAAAATATGACATGTTTGATATTCCATACTAATGTTCCGAACGGTTCACTCAAATTTTACAAAGGCCCACGGAAGGTGAGACAGTGAGACAGTGTGTCTCTGCAAAACAGCGAGGCAGACAGGAACTGAAACTGTGTCGAAACAACAAGCAGGCTCTGTGTCGATGCTTTCGGACTCGATGCTGTTTCGAAGCATTGTTTCGACACATACACACAGTAGCCATCTCTATGACTCTGGCAACATGACGAGTTACCTTGTCACGTGTGAGGAAGTTATAAGAAACTTGGTACCGTTTTAGATTTTTGTTGTTGTTGTTGGAAAACAGATATAGTTTTTAATAACAGCCATTAGAATTATGTTTGGTTTGGTTTTTAAGGACTATCTTCATTGCACACGGACAACGCCATCAGTGCTCCGATCTCCTCCCTTAGATCACACAAGGAGGATCTCAGCGCAGTGCACGAACTCCGTAGCACCGGCGAGAATAAATATTTTTTGGTGGTGGGTAGGTTTCCTAATTTTTAAATTTTGCCAGGGCAGCGGCCTGATAAGCCTACTCTTTACGATTTCCAACTGCCGTGGGATTTTTAACGTGCGCAACTTGCACACGTGACCTATTTTTTCGCCCTTGTCCGAGAAGGCTAGGCATCCGATCTCACTACCCATGAGACCGGGGGGGGGGGGGGGGTGATGATGTAATTAGGTCCAGTGGTTCTGAAAAAAATATTTCAATAAATTATAATCCCTCAACTGGGATTTGAACTGTTGAATACGAGGCGGACGCCATACCTCTGAGCCACTCCGCCCCCGAAGATAGAATTATGTACATGTTATTAACTAGCCAAGATTTAGCACTGCTGCCATATTTTAGAATAATCAGAAGAATATATGAATTAAGCGAAGATAAAAATTGTAGCAAATGAAAAAAAAGGAAGAAATGTATTAACAAATGAAGCAGAGATAGATAACAACGGTCGCAAATTCAAATATTCATTTATTGCCAGTTAGCTCACGCTAAGCCCTCCTAAACTACGATGATAACTTGTCAATTAAAGAATAATAAAAATGTTTAAAAATACGGGAATAGACTCCAATGATGAAGATGAAAGGAAAGCGCTGAAATATTAATAAAGGAAAATGAATTAAAAGAATGGAAGCCGGTATGCAGAAGAAAAAGCTGAATCAGAAAAGGAAGACGCATCGTCAATTCACGAAAAAAAGAAAGATAAGGCAGATTAAGAAGCAGAAGAAAAAAGAAGAGACATAATGTAGAAGAAGGAAAAGAAGCAGTAGTGTTAGTAGTAATAGATTAAGCAGAAACAGAACGAGGAGGAAAACAAGAAGAATTAAACAAGGATGCAGATTTTTAAAAAAATGATTAATATAAAAAGAGAGAAGAAGAAGCGGGTAATAGAAGAAAGAAAAGAAAGTATAGTATTAGTAGTGGTAAAAGTACAAGGTTATGATGACGCATGTCGTCATCAAAAAAGAAGAAAATGAAAAAAAAAAAAAAAAAAAGCATTGATTAAGACGACGCCATTCAAAAACAAAATTTCCTGCATTATGAAAGGAAAAAAAAAAGACAAAGAACTTGAAATGAAAGGGATAAAAAAAAATCGATGTAAAATATCGGGACGTCACAACAGGTCATGCTGAAAGTTCGTCATGCGCAAGAATATGTTCGCTGAAGCGCCGGGCGCTGATACAATGAATTGCTGCCGCTGCACGAGACAACAATAAGACTGTTTCACGTGCACGATCTGGTGGACAGGGCTTTATTTACACGTCTATGAGTCACTCAGCCAACCTGACAATGGGGAATCAGTGCAAAGTTCACGTCGTTGACATTTGACCTTTAATACTGTTGTTTCATGCCTTCAGCGTAGTTACAACAGAAAAGTGTAGTTGTTTAAAAAAAAAAAAAAAAGAGCAGGTTAAATTACTTCATGTCATGTTAACATATATCCCAGTGTTGCCATTTTAAAATTCTAAACAACCAGTCTTATCAGACAATGTCCTCATTTTTCATCCACTTAACATCGGGCGATAGCTGCGAGGAAAAAAACGGGCCAAAGCGATTCCAATTTGTAAATTAAATAATAGAAAATGTATACGATTAAAACAAAGAAAGAATAATATTTAATGAATGATAAATGAATGAATTTAAAAAAAAATTGTCACTATATACATGTAATATATTTATAGAGAATTACGTGTATTTTCAAAATTCATCGACCGTTTACAATTTAATGAGACAATGCAAGTTGATGCTGTAAATTTCCGGTATTCCCTGTTTTCCTGATTCGGCTGCCGGCAGCTGTATAGTTTCACCAATGCAGTGCAGTTGCACACCATCATAGCTGGCAGACGCTGGAGCTGGGTTGGTCATGTCCTCAGAAGAGACCCCGATGCCATCACAAGAACAGCTATGTTTTGGACCCCTGAAGGAAAGCGAAAGAGAGGCCGACCAAAAACAACTTGGCGGAGGACTGTGGAGGCTGAGATGCAAAGAATGAACCAGAGTTGGGGCACTGTACGAAGGATGGCCACCGACCGTGCAAAGTGGAATCAATTTGTTGTTGCCCTACAAGACGCCACTAGGCGTGATGGCCACTGACTGCTTTGATGGTCGGTGGTTAAGGATCAAAGAAGAAAGAAGAAGAGCAGTTGGTCGTCAAAAGTGATAAATAGATGCGAGGACAAATAAATACATTTGGAAATACTTCTTGAAGGCCATTGTGTACAGGTGTTCTAAACATGCGAAGGAAAATTGAAAACTTACTGGGACAATTTTCATCCTTGTTAACCCCATCTACTTCCCCAATGTATGCTTTAAAATGAATAAGTTCATCATCAAAACTATCAACAAGATCATTTTTGTAAATAGATACGCCGTTATGATTTTGCCAGGATGCATTATGTCTTTTAAGCTATTTTTGTTTTGGCTGTCAATTTAGAACTGTCAAATGCGGTTGCTAAGTGGAAACATTTTCTTATTGTACATAAATCTATGCATTTTTCTTTAAAACTTTTGCACGGGCCCCCAAGAACTACGGGCCCCTAAGCTTAATCCTACTTAGCCTAATGGATAATTCAGCCCTGCATCAATGGTGTTTCACAGGCTTCTCTAGTCTGCCTAATTTGACGTTATAATCTGACAACTAGAGCATCACCCTGAGAATGATACGTTTGTCTATTCGACACAGTAGACAGCATCCTACACCCGCCATTAGCTATGCTAGATAACTGAATTGAGCTTCTGTAACCACTGATTATTTTTCAGGCAATTTCAAGAAACCAGTGACTTAGCCAGAGCCTTGAGCTCGACCCATGCATGATAATTCATAACTATATCATACCAGGAAAACTTAAAGCACTGGGTAGCATGCAAATGACACTGTCTCTAGTAGCACGAACTCTGTATTTCCATTATCACACTATATTTATTGCGACACGTAAACAATTGGGTGACTTGACCAGTGTTATATTATAAACTAGCAACAACCCGCCAAAATTGGCAGGTTTTTAATTATAGTGTGTTGTTTCTGTTACACGCATTACATTGCTGCTTCTTCTATAGTCTCGCTTGCTCGCTGTGAATGACGCGATCGTCTCTTCCTTTTTAGCCATCTTATCATTTTGATCTATAATAATAAGTCTGCAATACTTTAAATTAAAATTTTGTCTTGAAGAAACAATCAGAAACTTACATTTTAAGGTCATTTTTAAGAAAAATGATGAGTTAAATCCGTTTCCCGAATGAAACTGGACAGAAGAGTATCTTGATTGTCTGTTGATTTAATGCACACCGCCACACTTTTCTATTTTCGCCAGAGTACATATAAGGGGAAACAATACAATTATTGTCTAACTTTTAACCACAGTTGCACCCTCTTAGCTGTGGTTGAAAGTGAATGTACTCTCTCGAAAATAGAAAAGTGAGCAAATGACGGTGTGCAAAATGTGACTGACCGACCGACTGAAGTACTTATGGCGGGAATTATGGTATTTGATGGATTTATGTTTTTCCACGTTTTTTTTAGGCTGGCAACTTCAGCGTATAGAATGATGATTTCATGAACCACCACTGCCAAGGGCTGGTGATTGCTTTATCGCTAGTTTCGTAAAGAGAACTAAAAGCAAAAAGTAGTCCCAGGTTCCATATGGAACAGGGAGGAAAATATGAAGAAATGATGTACATTCTAATTATAATACTTACAGTTTCAAACCAGTGTAAATGTCGATGTAAACATATGCACTTTAACATTAATGGAAGTTTCAAACTTTTCAAATCAGCGTAAACATAAATGAAAACATATTCAATTTATATTGTGAACACTTTTCAGTCAGTGGAAATGTAAATGTAAACATATTCTATCTGTACTATTAACCTTTTCATTTAAATGTAAGGTAACTGTAAAAGCTATCCAGTTTAAATGTAAAGAAAGTTTTATCCCAAGGGATTAAATTTAATTCTCATCGAGGGTAAATTCTGAGATAAATGGGATGGTACAATAGAAGAAAGGGGACACATAAGTATGTGTCGGGAAACGCAATACTCAGGAGAGCGTTTCGTTTCTATTCTTTATCATAGTTTTTGGTGGTTACAGTAGAAAGTACTATCTCTGGAACAAGAAGGAAACAGTGGCCTAAGCTTTAAGACGAGGGACCAACTTTGTAGACTCTCCTTGACATTTCTGGGAAACGAGATACACCCGACAACCTTGACCAGCGACGAGCGTGAGCAGTGTAAAAAGAACCCATCAGCGGGAGCAGAAACTACTATTGGCAGCTAAGCGCAAAATATACGCTAACAAAGGGAACTTTTTTTCATCGACTCTACTATCAATCAATGATGAAACTTTTCTTCTATAAACTATTCAATTATTTTCAAACTGTTAAAACTTAAGTGATTATAAATTTTGTTATTTGTAATTTTACAAATTTAACTTCGATTAAATCATTTTAAATGTACTGCATGTTTGTCTCAGTCAATTTACTACACACACTTTAAACATAGCTATACCAGAATAATAATAATTCCACTGAGTAAATCAAAGGTGGGGGCTTGAACGAGCTAAAATTAACCATTGATTAATTCTTCACAAAAGTGGTCGGCAGTTTCTAGAATTAACGTGCTCAGCCAAGGCAGCATTGTTTTCGCTTTTCTGAATATCTTGTGAAGGCTCCCTTTGTGATAGAAGTGTCATTACCTTTCTATCTACGTCTCTGCCAAGAGTAATCTTGTGCGAAGGTAGAAACCTTTGAAGCCCATATTAGATACTCTTGAGTTTTGGCCACTGTTGGACCACTACTGCAAAGCAGGGAAGGCAATACCGTCACAATCTATCTATCTATCTATCTATCTATCTACCTATCTATCTATCTATCTATCTATCTATCTATCTATCTATCTATCTATCTAATCTAATCTATCTATCTATCTATCTATCTATCTATCTATCTATCTATCTATCTATCTATCTATCTATCTATCTATCTATCTATCTATCTATCTATCTATCTATCTATCTATCTATCTATCTATCTGTCTGTCTGTCTGTCTGTCTGTCTGTCTGTCTGTCTGTCTGTCTGTCTGTCTGTCTGTCTGTCTGTCTATCTACATACCTACCAACCACCCAACCTGCATACGTACCTACATACGTACCTACATACCTGACTGTCCTATCTATTTGTCCCGTGTAAAATATCAGGATCTAAAGAGACAAAGATCGTCTAGGCCTTCTGGCTCCCTCAGGCATGTCGTACAAGGTGATTGATATGAGGTTGGGCATTCGTCCATTTTTTTCATCTCCCTTTCCGTATTAGCTCCCTTTAACGCTCGTCACGAGTTGTGCATTAGAAAAAATTGAGCAACGACGAACATCGTTCAGAGCCCATTTTTGTGTCGTTACCTCGGCTGCCATAGCTGGCGGCATGTGTCCAAGTATTTTAAAAGTGTTCAAAGATTTTTTTTGAGACGGAAAAAACTATATTTCGTTTCAATATCTTTTGCATGATTTTAAAAATGTATTGAGAAAAATGTGGTGCCTTTGTTATTTCAGTGATTTAAAAAAAAATAGCTGTACTTTATAGCAACAGTCATAAAATATACATTGTATAGTAGAAAGTAAAAAAGGACTATATTTGTCAACTTCAGCAGCAACAGAGACCAATGTCAAATCGACTTCTGACTGTCGTGTCGGATTATTAAATACCTGCATTTTCTGAGATACGATCGTCTGAAATATATACCGGACATATTCTTGTACTGAGTGGTAACGTGCATATTATTTTACTGAGAGTGGGAACGTGCATATTATTTTACTGAGAGTGGGAACGTGCATATTCTTATACTGAGAGTGGGAACGATCGTCTTCTTGTACTGAGAGTGGGAACGGGCATCTTTTACTAAGAGTGAGAACAAGCATCTTCTTATACTGAGAGTGGGAACGGGCATCTTTTACTGAGAGTGGGAACAAGCATCTTCTTGTACTGAGAGTGGGAACGAGCATCTTCTTGTACTGAGAGTGGAAACAAGCTCGGATATGTAACTACCGGTATGTATATCTTCTTTCTAAAATTAATCATCATCATTTCACTGTTCGCTCCCTATGGAACATGGAAGCACCACTGCAGTTGCTCCCCCTGGCAAGAAGCCTGCACCAACACGCAATAAGATAGATGGAAGGGGGAGGAGAGAATGACATAAAAATGTTTGACTTGCCCTCGCAACTCCTCTCAGTCTCCGAGATGCTCTTCTGTGCAGACTTTTAAGAATGCTCAGATAATATCTACAAGGGGTTTCTAACAATGGCGACGTAATCAACATCTTTCATATGTTCTTAATATTGGTCGCTTCAAATATATCTGTGTACTCAATTATTCACACACAAGCTTAACGAAGGAAGTATACAAAAAACATGAGCAATAACAAAAAGCAATGCAGTAAAACTGATACTGGGATAGACATGTAAACTAGAGACGTGTTTGTAAACTGTTTTTGACGTAATTTTTGCACTTTTGTTGTCGACATTGAATTGTGTATGGAGGAATCGAAGTTAGTCATTTGTTATCTTCGGTATTATCCTTAGTTGCGGATTGTTTGGAGCCATAACCCTGGGTACCTATTTACATGCATACTTATCTATCTATCTATCTATCTATCTATCTATCTATCTATCTATCTATCTATCTATCTATCTATCTATCTATCTATCTATCTATCTATCTATCTATCTATCTATCTATCTATCTATCTATCTATCTATCTATCTATCTATCTATCTATCTATCTATCTATCTATCTATCTATCTATCTATCTATCTATCTATCTATCTATCTATCTATCTATCTATCTATCCATCCATCCATCCATCCATCCATCCATCCATCCATCCATCCATCCATCCATCCATCTATCCATCCATCCATCCATCCATCCATCCATCCATCCATCCATCCATCCATCCATCCATCCATCCATCCACCCATCCATCCACCCACCCATCTACTACCTACCTACCTACCTACCTACCTACCTCCCTCCCTACCTACCTACCTACCTACCTACCTACCTACCTACCTACCTACCTACCTACCTACCTACCTACCTACCTACCTACCTACCTACCTACCTACCTACCTACCTACCTACCTACCTACCTACCTACCTACCTACCTACCTACCTACCTACCTACCTACCTACCTACCTACCTACCTACCTACCTACCTACCTACCTACCTACCTACTATCTATCTATCTATCTATCTATCTATCTATCTATCTATCTATCTATCTATCTATCTATCTATCTATCTATCTATCTATCTATCTATCTATCTATCTATCTATCTATATTTTTGAACATGATGGATAAAGTTATCACTACAGTCAATGAAATTATTCTTCTTGGTGATTTTAATATTGATATGCATAAGCCAAATCAAACATGGACCAACATCATAGCATCGTACAACATGAAACAAATAGTCAACAAACCTACCAGAGTGACAAATACATCATCCACACTGATCGATCACATCTATGTAACCTGTCCAGAAAACGTTATAGAATGTTCCATCCCTACTATTGCTATGAGTGACCACTATCGCATATGTTGCACTTGGGCAAAAAATGGGTACAAATCTCCAAAAAATAAACACATCAGTATTGAATATAGAAGTCTAAAAAATTTCAACCAAGAATTATTTTTAAATGATTTGCGAAATGCGCCTTTCGCCGATGTTTACCAACTTCCTGATCCTGATGACGCCATTGCATATTGGACGCGGACATTTTATAGTATTTTTAATAAGCATGCGCCTACTAAAGAAATTCGCGTAAAAAAACAAATAAAATCTCCATTTATCACACAAGAAGTACTTGCCGCTATGAGGCAGAGGGGCCGAGCGCACAAAAATAAGGATATTATTACATATCGGGCAGCAAGGAACAAAGTACAATATTTAATTCGCAGAGAAAAGAAAAACTACTTTAGTAATTTAGTTCAAAGCAAAAGCAACAGTAGAAATATATGGAAGGCAATCAATACCCTAGTGAACAAAAGAAATTCGCCAGACTCACAAAATCCAAATACTTCATTTACTTGTACAGACTTCAGCAATCATTTTCAGGCAGACATCCACAATATAAAATCCGCCATACCTTCTTCCCCTTGTGACTTCAGCGAATTATCTACGTTCTGCGAGAACAAGTGTACTAACACCATTCCCTGCGACATTCCTTTTATAACAGTTAACGAAGTTTATAACTATCTTATTGATCTTAACGATAATAACTCATCGAGACTTGATTGGAATCAGTAATCGAATACTGCGTTATGCTGCACCAGCTATTACAGATACACCAACAAACATATATAATCAATGTCTCGCAAGGAGTTACTTTCCATCTGCCTTTAAAATCGCTAAAGTATACCCTCTTGTTAAACCTGGTTCATCAGATAATAGCAACCTTGGTAACTATAGGCCCATTTCGCTTATATCATCGCTGTCCAAACCACTGGAAAAACACATACACAAAACAGCAATGGAACACCTAGCTAATAATGACCTGCTTGTTGATAGTCAGTCGGGGTTTAGACCAAATCATTCATGCGACACAGCCTTAACAAAAATGATAGAGAACTGGCATCTAAACATCAATAACGATAATTTATGTGGAGCAATCTTTGTAGACTTTAAAAAAGCATTCGATATGATAGATCACACTATTTTAATAAGAAAATTAGAAACAATGAAAGTAAACCTTAAGCTGGTGAAGTTAATTAAATCATTTCTGACAGACAGACAACAAGTGGTGTCTTACAATAATTCTTTGTCCAACCCAACTGTTGTCGATATCGGTGTTCCTCAGGGCTCTATTCTCGGCCCTCTTCTCTTTGCCGTATACATCAATGATCTTCCTCTGTACATCAAACATTCATCCTGTGACCTGTTTGCCGATGACTGTACTGTTTACACTAGTGACAAAAGTTGCACTGCACTAGAACTATCTTTACAAACTGACACACATAATATTATTAAGTGGAGCAACGAGAATCGAATGCAAATAAATATTAGTAAAACGAAATGTATGTTAATATCAACCAGACGAAAACTACACTAACAAAACTCGCAGAAAACAACACTTCAGCTCTACATTGGAACATCACTAATTGAAAACGTAAATGAACATAAAACTCTAGGTCTAACTGTTGACCAGCACCTAAGTTGGAACTCACATGTAAGTGCACTCACAAAGCTAACGGCACAAAAAGTTTACCAATTAGCCAAAATCAAACACTTCCTGGATGAGGGGGCAAGGAAAATGTTCTACACATCTCACATACAAACATACCTAGACTATTGTTCCACAATCTGGGATGGTTGTTCCATATCCAACACAAAAAGGCTTCATTCACTTCAAAAACGTGCAGTGCGCCTAGTTGCTGATAAACACCAAACACATTGTATAGATCTATATAACTATCTTAAAATATTACCCCTTAGAAAGCGCTTTCTATTTAACAAAGCTAAATTCGCTCACAAAATCTTGTCACAGAATGCTCCAACGTATTTGTGGCCACTTTTAAAATTCAATGGAAAACGTAGTAACCGCTTAAACCAGTTACAGATACCCAAGCCCAGGTTAGATTTGTTCAAGAAGAGCTTGGCTTACTCAGCTGCTCATCTTTGGAACAATCTTCCACATGATCTAAAAAACATGCACAGTCCCTACTCATATAATCGTAGACTGTTCAAATACATTATGAGTGCCAATTATATGCCGTCCTAAGGGATTACATTTCGAATTATTATCTAATATACTGTATGGAGGGTCTGATGATCTAGTTTTTCATTTTAATATACCTTACTTCTTAATTGTAGTCAAATACTGTAAATGTATGCCTTTATACTACTTATAATGTTGCATCGCCATTAAACTAATACCTTAAGTATGTTGGAGAATGTCTGGATAACTAGCAATAAAAGATGAGTAAGAGGAAGGGCAAAATGCAAGACAGGCCTATATGCACGATTCTCATCTATCAGTCAATACCATTTACCTCCCTAAGGAGCATATGTCATAAAACTGGATCTCGTATAGTGGAGGCCTCAACAATTCACTCCCTGTGGCAGTATCTGCTTGGGACTCAAACCTGCTCACCTGTGGGAACATTTTCCTCATGCGCTGACAACACACTAAGTCCCAGGTCATTCAGCAGCAGGTTTCCAATGTCACGAGTTCTTATTATATACCACCATAATCTGATTACGTTTCAAATTATGTCTAATTTACCGTATGAATGGTTTAAATTGTGTGTTTTTTTTTATAATTTAAATTTTTAAATTTATTTTTTAAAATTACTTTTATTTTTTATTTATTTATTTATTTATTTATTTATTGTTTTTTAAATTTATTTATTTATTTTATTTTTATTTATTATTATTTATTATTTTTTTTTTTACATACTTAAATTTGATTATGACTGGATGTTACAAATGTGTGTTATTATTTTACCTTGATAATGTTGTATGCTTAAATAGTGTTCAAAATACATGTGCGATTGAATGGATAAGGTATGCAAGATGACAGAGAGAAGAAGGGCAGAATGTAAGAAGGGCCTGCGTGCCCAATTCTTAACCCTTTGAAAATAAAGTTCGTACGTTCGTTCGTTCGTTCTGTCTGTCTGTCTGTCTGTCTGTCTGTCTGTCTGTCTGTCTGTCTGTCTGTCTGTCTGTCTGTCTATCTATCTTCTTTATTTTAAAACATACTTTAATTATGATTATTATTGCAAATGTATGATGTTATATTACTTTTATAATGATAAATGCCTTAATAATGCTTAAAGTAAATGTGAGGATGGAAGGATACAGTATACATGATGAGAGAGAGAGGAAGAGCAGAATGTCAGACGGGCCTGCGTGCCCAATTCTTAACCCTTTGAAAATAAAGTTTGTTCGTTCGTTCGTTCGTTCGTTCGTTCGTTCTATCTATCTGTCTGCCAGCTTGTCCCTCTTCTCCGCCTGCCTTCCCACCCGTCCGTCCAAACTTCCGTTTGTCTGTCTGTCAGCCGGCTTGTCTGTCTGCCTACCTGTCTATATACATTAATATTATCTCTCATTTTCGGCGAACGTCTGTGTATTATATTTCGTCGTGTGCCTTTTCTCTTAATGAAGTGAATTGCCTGTTTTGCCGTCAGCCTGTTATTTCTGATTCGGGTCAATTTGTGCACTCGATGTAAGATTTTTCAATATTAAACGCAATTAAGGAAATGAATATTTTAAATAATATACTCCACACATAAATAAGTCTTTACTGAATCCTGCGTCAAGAAATGACCCGACTTTTAGTACACAGAAACTTAACCGGCAATTCGGTGAAATTTAGCATCGTCCCAACGGCGCTCGCTTCAGTAAACTTGTAAGAATATAAATGACTTCCTTCGTACATGTACTTAGAATATGATAAGTTTTTATGAGGTTTCAAAGATGATGGTACATCTTCTGCGTAGCCATTACCTGCATTTTAAGCTTTAAAAAAAATTCTAAGTTGCGGTTACAGCAGTAAAGTTTATATCGCTTCTTATTAGAGTTACACATATTTTCCTAGGACGTTAAGTCGTGGCCGGCGCCAGGTTGCCACAGTGCCAGAAGTTTTCAGCCTGGTGTCTAACTTTATATAAAACTGTCTTTTCTTATGTAAGCGCGTGTAGTTTAGATACCCCATTAAAAGAATGTAATACACACTTCCAGTTTGAATGTGCGTATGGGTGTGTGTGTGTGTGTGGGGGGGGGGGGGGGGTGTCAACGAGACCTAAATTACAAACATTCATTGTACCCTGAGCTGAAGCCAAGGAAAGAGTACGCTGGGTAGTCGTAGAATAAGAAATAAAGTAGTCTAGCTCCCTGCAGAATTGTTTGCGATGAGAAACGCAGACTTCAAAATGGAAAACGGAAAACGGCGACGCTGTGTGAAGAAACGAAAATGATCTTGTATAATACCTTGCGCTGTTTCTGTACTGTAAATGAGCTTTGGGGAAAGGCAGTGAGCTAGAAGCACGAAAAAGTCATATGTCACTAGAAGCTGTAACTTATTTTAGATAATTAATTATACATGCGAATTACAAAACAGTCCGACTTCTGGACTCCACAGGGCAAGGGAGATGTAGGGAGCAAAAATAAAAAAAAAAAGGAGAATAGAGGGAGACATAAAACAAAGGATCGAGAAGGACATGGAAAGACCTAAAGCTGATGGCATGGGACATTGGGACTGGACTTGGCATGCATTTATTGAAGGTCTATGCTCCGTTGGGAGCCGAATGGTAATAAATGAATATATATTACTTCAAAGGTGAAGTCTGTAAAGTTTCACACTGTACATAAAGTGAAATATAAAATTCTGATAGAATGTGAGGTGCCAGGGAGCTATGAGTTTCATGCTTGTAACTTCCGACAGAGAGCAGATTTCCTCTTGAATTTCCATCCCCGAAAGAGGTCATTGGAAAGACATCTTCGCTATTCATCACTCTTCAGTACCTTGTGGAACTATGGCCTTCAACAATTTCACGCACTCCCAGAATTCCTATCATGTGCCATCTTTTCTAGGTCATTTGATTTCTTCTTATCCCCTTTAAGTCTGTTTCCACCTGTTCTCTCCTCCACGTGTTTTTTATTAGTCTCCTAATCTTCTTACCCTGTCGATTCCTGAACAAATACTTTTTATCTGGTGGGGTTTTTTTTTAAGTCTGTGTGGATATTTACGCCAACGTCTTGTTCCACCTGTATCTCACTGGTTATTTCCATCAGTTCCACATTGGCGATTTTCTCATACCCATTTATGAAAGTCTGTAACTTTTTGGTTGTGGTTTTTTTATTTTTCTCTGTGTTTCAGACAATTGGAGTCAGTGTAAAAAATAAATAAATAAATAAAAATGACAATACAATAAACGTGAGACATTTCGGGATCGCTGTCTTTATTAGTTAAAGTCATAAACGAGAAAAAAAGAGAGAATTATAGAACGGTTATGACTAACCTTCAGAGGACACAGCAAATATGAGGAAAATATTTAATAATTAATTAACAAATAAAAATACTTTACAAGAAATAAATATCAACAGAAAGATACGAAATGTAATAGCACAAGAAGTAATTTCACACACAAGGACAGAGAAGTATTACCAGATATTAAAAGTGTCTAGCCCGTGAACTAATGTCACTTGGCAAATGCTGGACACAAATAGAAACTAGAAGTTAAACCAAACGTGATAGGGGCACATAGATACCAATAGAAAACATAGGGAAAGCTGGAGAAGAAAAATACGAAATTAGAAATGTAACAACAAAACCCACACACACATATACATGTGCAAGAGAGAGAAGAGAGAGAGAGAGAGAAAAAATAATGAAAATAATGAAGTTATGGAAGAAGTCACTTATAAAATAAATGACACCCTGAGAGCAAACATTACATGAAATTGTTCTGGACATTCAAGTTGTCAGGGGAAAGACACCCCCCTTCCCACCCCCAATTAGAAAATAAAAATCTGACGATTACCCAAAGAAAAGCGAGTCCAACTAGTATTACAGAAGCGAACAGTGGCGACTGGTGTAAGTTCCAACATATTTGGACCGTTAGAGCGAACAGTGGCGACTGGAGCAAGTTCCCAAATATCTGGACCGTTAAGCGAACATAGGCGACTTTAATAAGTTCCCAAATATCTGGACCATTAAAGCAAACAGAAACAGAATTAGAATCGTAATGTACTGAATGTTCAGAACCACTTCATTTAATCTCTGTCCTTATCTAACTTTTTAACTTTGTCAGTGTTTTCATTATTTTTCGTATTAATTTTTCGTCCTTTTTTCTTTCGCCCCATGTTGTTTTCCGTTTCTGCTTTCGCATTTTATTATTTTTTTTTGCCTATGTCTAACACTGGCTCCTATTATAAGTTTTACAGTATCCCCCTTAAATATTTATGCATAATGTTTCAGACCATACAGTAGGGCCACCTTGGCACTTGAATTGCGGATTATTTTGTGTGTGTATTTGACTTTATTTCTTTTTTTTAAAGCTTCATCCATTTCCTTACACAATGAAAGCTCTTCTCGCCTGTGGTATCCTTGTTTTGATACTAATTCAACTGTGTCTATGTTGCAAAGATATATGTATTGTTCTGCTTCTTGTAGAGATGTTTCTTCACGTGCAATCTTGCTATAATTAGCTGCATTTATTCTCCAAATCTTTGTCTTTCCGCTATACATTTGCAGACCCGCTTGCTGTGACCTCTCATCGAATACTCGCCTTTTATCTTGTGGCTGTGGGATTGTAACGTAAGGTTTTTCTGGTATGAAGATAGTATTTAGAGAAGAAATAGAATTCTCTCCAGAATGTATGAAGTCCCAGTGTCAGAGAAGAACACTGGTATCACAAGTGAGCTACGGCTGCGATTCTCTCAGTCTGTCTCTTTTATTCTATTCCCTAAATGTTCATCATCTGACAGTTGAATGTCTCACATTAGCCACCGGAATAGTTACTAGGTGACTCAGCTTTGAATCAGCACTTGTTCAGATATGGGTTGACACATAACACTGTTGTTCTGAAAGTCACTTCAGTCCAATCCCAGCAATCAGGGGGAAAAAAGCTATGGAACACTTCAACCTCTGGGCTCCTATTATGGTTAGGTAGTGTCGTAGATTTGTGATAGGTGAATTAAGACTTGGTTTGGTCCCTTCTGAATAGCAATAGAAACAAGTGATAGCTCTGTGGGAGATAGATTTCACGAGTGAGATGGAGGAAATATATTAGAGTCGGTCTCTGACCCTCGAGATGATTTCTCTCAGTCAGCCTATCATCTACAACAGATTAAGATTTGTCAGACCGTCTAGTATAATATATACTAATATATATATCCCTCACATACACACACACACACATAAGTGACTACAATAGACGTACAGACGTGAAACTATGACAGTGAAAATATAGATAATTGGGAACGAACTGACCGACACACTGGAATAAGTTCAAGTGAATTTTAATTATCATAATAAACTTCCATCACAACACATAAAATTACATCAAACATATACAAATAGTCATAAAGTCAATGAATTGCTACAAGAATGATAGACCCATTGGTATGATCTTTTCCCTCGATGTATAGCCCACAGTCCTGTTAGAAGAAAAGAGATAGCCCCAAAGAGTCACGGATACATATGCTATAGTCTAAGATATCCCTTTAAAGGTATGAACATACTTTGATACTCTGATCTATCCTAAGGAAAATATTGTTAGCAACAAAACTTTCATAAAGAAATTTAAGACAGCAAAAATGGATGCCAAAATACAACAATAAAGGAATCGCTCAGTCGTGCATTCACTCTATTCAGTCAGCCGTGATCACTAGCTTGCATTCGTACTTACATTCTCAGGAAGAATTAAATCTGGCTCGATGGGCCCGTTACTTCATTTAATCTTAAAGTTCCTGTAATGGGTACTCTGTCGTTCTGGATGCCAACGCAATGCCAGACAGGTTTTACTTTATACACCCAAGTCTTTAAGAAAAAAAATGTTTTTGTTCTTCACAGATATTTCTCTGTACTAAAACCGTTGGTAAAGTTGGGCTACCCCAGTTTCCCTGAATAAAGAGAAAACAACATATAAAATACTTACACATACTATTCCTCGGTTATAACTTACATTATAAACTGCAAGCGTAGAGCTTGTCTTATCGTTTAAATCTCCCGTGAAATAAGTTATATCATAAAATCAATCATCATGAATTAGAAATACATACGTATTTCGTCAATATTCAATGATGAATCAGTGCAGTTATAAGTTAGTTTAAAATATTCTCGACTGATTATTAGCAATTTAATTGAATTTATTTATAGCTGTATGAGTTTAAGCTAGAAATTATAATTTATTTGGCTATCCACTGAAACACGTCAGCTAGAGAATATAACAGATTCATAAATTTAATTTCTTCTGCACAGAAATCTAACTAGTAAAATGAAATAAGCGGTTATCACTGAGTCACTCAACACTACTAGTCAATATATATGTATAATATATTTACCTCAACACAGAACCACTAAGAACTAAATCCACTTCGACCAACTAAATGATGCTTCTATTAACTGAGATTTTAGGAATCGAAAGCTAGGTGACAATCGACCAACTAAATGATGCTTCTATCAACAGAGATCTTTAGGAATCGAACGCTAGATCGTTCTAGTCTTGACTGCGGAGTACTGAAAGAATGAAGTCTAAAACTCTGGTTTATATCTTAAACAGACAAAGGAATCGCGCTATTTTCACAAACCCCCGTCTCCCCCTCTCCTCTTAACACTTCACATTCACTTAGATGCTGGCCATAACTGCCAAAACGCGTCTTCACACCTCACGCCGACATATCTCATTTCTGAGCGATGCAGATGGCAGTTTCCACACCTCACGCCGAGAAACGTAGCCGAAGAAAAACTCGTGTCAGATGAAAATGTAGACAAGTGTCTGCTCTCTATGTCTGATTAGACGAATTCTCACACTATTTCGTCTCGTCCAGGGACTGACATATTACGCAATGAAATGCGTTACTAGTATAGAAAAGAAACGGCAAAGTCAGAATGGGAAAGTAATATTTTGTCGCAAACGAACGAATGCGAAAAACAGGAAAAGGATAACAGAGCGATAATAAAGTAGAGGACACGGGTAGAAAAGAAAAGAATATAAAAAATTTATTGATCATAAATCTCTATGCGACAGGTAGCAGGATCCAAGGTCCACTTGACTTCAGGGTTTTGAAATTTGACTATAGAACATGGAACAAGGAATATCAAGTGGCTGGGAAATGTCATGGAGACCTATTACATCCTATTATGTGGATGAAATGAGGGTGTCATCAGATGTCTGCATGTATGATAAATGATACATGGCCTTGTATGATTTAGATATAGGGAGACAGACTGGTGTTTACTGCAAAACATTGTATCAAATATAATAATACATGAATAATCAAAGCAATATGAATATATGGACAGGATGCAACCTTTGTTTTTCTCACCTAAATGCCAAGTTAGTTCTGGTCTTGCTGGTAGGTTATAGACCCAGAAAAAACCAGAATGTTTATATTTAACCCTGACAAGGACTGTGGTGGTTATAATTTAAGTTTTCCAATCTTCAGCAATCATATCCACACAAACAATATGTCCGATACATTCACAACACACTAAAATCTGAAATAAAATTGATACTAGTCATATAAATATTTATAGTAAACCTACACACCCTCTAAGATCGATTCCAAGCTCTTACGAAGACTGTAATTTTGTGAAGAATGTATGCCTTGCATGCAGTGGTAACTGACGAAGTATAGACAGCACTCTACTGGTCTTCTGGCTGGGGTTTTAGTTGTGCGTAATTTTGAACTGAGCGTTCTCGCCTTATATATTGTGAGCGCGGGCGTCTGAGGGAGCAGGTAGGTTTTGTCTCTTTTCAGCACTGACAATCTCTTTTATTTTGAGTATTATGTTCAACTGTCCCATCAATCGTTCCAATACACACTAAACCAAGTTTATCCAGCACGTTGTCTTATATTTCCTTTATCTTCCCCTACTGGAAGCTTCCTTTTCATACACTTAAACCTACAATCGGGTATGACATGTATTTTCTACGAATTTATAAAGTCTATCACTAGGTTAGACCTGGGATGTGAAAGTCAAATAAAACTGCAAATATTTTAATATATACATACGTCTTTCAACTTTCCTTTCGGATTTCCATTCCTGCATATTCTTTCTGTGAAAAGCTTTCCACTTTATTTTATAATTCCCTGCTAAATAGTCTCAGTGCACAAGAAATTCTGTACCTAACTTTCGACACTTAGCTTCGCCATTGTGAATTTTTGCATACCGGCTTCTCTCTGATAACATATGCAAATGCGCATGCGCGACCACTACTATTTTTAGAATGCGTAGTTACCCGGTGCAGTTCAAGGCTTTCCCAATTTATTCTTCCTCTGTCCGTTCTATCAGTCCATTAATTCTAAGCGTGTTTTTGCACACTTTGCTACAGGGACATTAGAGCCAGGTCGGTCTTCTGCTAAATCTATATAGTCGAGCTTGTATTATTAAAACTTCAGCCGTGTGAATGAGTCAAATCTTCAAGAATCTAAAGTAAAACAAATGTTATATATATATATATATATATATATATATATATATATATATATATATATATATATATATATATATATATATATATATATATATATGTATATATATATATATATATATATATATATATATATATATATATATATATATATATATAAAGAAAATTGTCTACATTGCACACGATCACAGTAAAATCTTCTACCGGCTAATTAATTTTAACTCAACATAAAATAACCAAAATTTGCTCTCCCCAGAAATACTGCTCTATATTTTGCTCTCTAAACACTTGCTTACACAACACAGAAAACTGCTCATGTGCTGTCCCAACCTACAATACCCAACATTTGCTTATAATATTCAACATTTCTTTCATCCCGACTGTTACAGATAAGCTGTATCTAGAGTCAACAAACAGTTTGCAAATCCCATGGGCTTCAAATTTCCTGGCAAATAAGAATATAAAGCTTCCGTAAATAAATTTGTGGGCTTGCCGTTTTGGCAGCTTTGGTAATTATTTATGGCTATTTTCGTGACCTTTAGTCAGGACAGAGCTCCCCTAGAGTAATATACGTCATTTTCTCTTGATGAACTGTCATAATCAGCCACCAGCTTTGACCGGTTAATGTTTTTACTGGCCACCCCAGTCAAGTAGTTTTTGCTGTCGCAGGCTGAAAACACTAGCCCACATAAATACAAAACGATTGACAGAGTGGTTAGAGCGCTGGTCTCTCGCGGCAAAGGTGCCGGGTTAGATTCACGGTATCGACATGCTCCAGACTACCCAACTGTAAATGGGTACCTGACTTTGCTCTTGAGTTAGGGAAGGAAAAGGCAGCGAGAAAGGGAACTGGTAACCCCATCTCTCGATGCTGGACACTAGTATGGTGAAGTCTCTAACACTTCACTCCCCTACGTCAGTATCTGCTATGGGACCTATATAAAAAACATTTCCATCTTCATCATTTCTTTTTCGCTCCCTGTGGAACATGCACGAAACCTCCACCAAAACATGTGCTCTTTACTTTGATTTATTTTTCTATAGCCACATGTAATACGTATGTAATTTTCCTTTACGTCTTTTTCGGTCTGTCTTTATAATATCCTTTTCTCAGTTATCCGCAGTGCACCTTCCCTTTTGCCAGACTCGCATTTTTTTCCCCGAAGTGACATACAATATTTTGTGTTGACCTTGCCTATTAGGAATTATTGGGCGCACCATCCAGCGATTTGTTCACGTGAACGGTAAAATTAAAACATGTTTTGTAATCGCTTTTTTGGAAGGGCGAGCGTTTTGAATCCACCTCGTTGAACAAGTAGGAATAATTTTATTATATTTGAGAAGAAGAAGACATATATTACAAAGAAACTAGCAATAACCCGTCATACTTGACGGGTTTTAATTATAGTGTGCTGTTTCCGTTCCCAGATGAGCAAATAGAAGTACATTCTTAGAGTGTTTTTGGTTTCTTTCCCTTATACAGTGTAATCAAACTGTTCATGAACACCGTCATTTGAACGCTTTTCTTTGCTGATTGTGACTATTTTCGGGAGAGTATATATAATGGACACAATACAATTTTTCAACACGGTTGCATTCCTCAGCTGTGACCAACGTACACACAGCGAGAATTATGTTATTTTAGATTCAATTTAAAAGTTCTTTGATGACAACATTTCGTGTGAAAGTGCGTGGATTGTTTTCAAAGAGTGTTCCCTGATAATAAGTGGTTTTAGCAAAAACTTTCAAGTTTTCATGATTTGTACATCGGGTGAGGGCTCATGCACACCAATTTTTACGCACCTTTTCTTTGTCGAGCTACTAATTTCGTGAAAGAATTAAAAATAAAAAACCAAAGTATTTGTTTTATATAACACCCACGCCGCGCAAGTTGCACACCGTGCGTTGCGCACTTTTTTTTCTGGCGCGAGTTACTATTTTGAGTGAGACCGACCGACGTAACATACATATATTAATAGGCTGAACTGCCCATGGAGGACTTCTGGTGTCGTGTATTGTGGTTCGCACTATTGACCTGCCATTGAAACATCATTTTTTGATGATGCGTAGATGGCAGAGCGGATAGTGCGATTCGCTTGCATGGCTAGGCGGGGTTGTCGCACGGAAGGTCCAGTGTTCAAATCCTGGGTAAGCCACTCATATCTGTTGTTTTTCTGTAGTCTGGTGTTCTACTTCTTTATTTCCTGCGAGTGCCTGATAACATACCTTTATATTTGTTTCATATTAATTTAACATACATCGGTATTTATGTTAGTTTAGTTATATAACACCCACGCCGCGCAGGTTGCACACCGTGCGTTGCGCACTTTTTTTTCTGGCGCGAGTTACTATTTTGAGTGATTACAGGCCTCGGGTTTCCCTTCCTTATGTGTTATATATGTTTATCAATACCAAAAACTTACCCTCTGTTCTATACTTACTGTTCTGAGTCTACTATCATTTACTAGACACAGTATTAAGGTCTGTGTCTTGTGTGGACTGACATATACTGTATAATAGGGGAACAACAGAAGTGATTGCGTCATTGTTAGGCTGAACTGCCCATTGTAAACTTCCGGTGTTGTGACTTGCGGTTCGCACTGATGACCAGTCATCGAAGCATCATTTTTTTGGAGATGCCTAGATGGCTGGAAGGATAGTGTGATTCGCTTGCATAGCTAGGCGGTGTTGTCGCACGGAAGGTCTGGGGTTCGAATCCTGGGTAAGCCACTCACGTCTGTTGTTTTTCTGTTGTCTAATGTTCTACTTCTTTATTTCTTACGAGTGCCTGAAAACATACCTTTGTGTTTGTCTAATATTTATTTACTGTTTACAGGCCTCTGGTTTTCCTTCCTTATGTGTTATATATGGTTATACGTAACATACATCGGTAATTATGTTAGTTTGGTTATATAACACCCACGCCGCGCAAGTTGCACACCGTGCGTTGCGCACTGTTTTTTTTGGCGCTAGTTACTATTTTGAGTGAGACCGACCGACGTAACATACATCGGTAATTATGTTAGTTGTGATGGGATGGAATGATCTAATTTCTTGTACCCAAAAATGTAACGAGTTGTCTTGTGGCATCACGTGAACAGAAAAGTCTTTATAACGACTAGAAGTCTTCTTCAGGGTATATAAAAACATCACATTTGGATAATAAAGAAAAACAATAAAGTCGATAAGAAAAACAATAAAGTCGATAAGAAAAACAATAAAGTCGATAAGAAAAACAATAAAGTCGATAAGAAAAACAATAAAGTCGATAAGAAAAACAATAAAGTCGATAAGAAAAACAATAAAGTCGATTTAAAAAAAAAAGTAAATAGAGTAAATAAAAAATAAATATAGTACATAAATAAGGAATCTACTTCTTCTTCAAGTACCATGTTTGGCGCTGTAGACGATCATGTCTCTTCAGAACTTCCTGTCTCCAGAACAATACCATGTTTGGCGCTGTAGACGATCATGTCTCTTCAGAACTTCCTGTCTCCAGAACAATACCATGTTTGGCGCTGTAGACGATCATGTCTCTTCAGAACTTCCTGTCTCCAGAACAGTACCAAGTTTGGCGCTGTAGACGATCATGTCTCTTCAGAACTTCCTGTCTCCAGAACAATACCATGTTTGGCACTGTAAACGATCATGTCTCTTCAGAACTTCCTGTCTCCAGAACAGTACCATGTTTGGCGCTGTAGACGATCATGTCGCTTCAGAACTTCCTGTCTCCAGAACAATACCATGTTTGGCGCTGTAGACGATCATGTCTCTTCAGAACTTCCTGTCTCCAGAACAGTACCATGTTTGGCGCTGTAGACGATCATGTCGCTTCAGAACTTCCTGTCTCCAGAACAATACCATGTTTGGCGCTGTAGACGATCATGTCTCTTCAGAACTTCCTGTCTCCAGAACAATACCGTGTTTGGCGCTGTAGACGATCGTGTCTCTTCAGAACTTCCGGTCTCCAGAACAATACCATGTTTAGCGCTGTAGACGATCATGTCTCTTCAGAACTTCCTGTCTCCAGAACAATACCATGTTTGGCGCTGTAGACGATCGTGTTTCTTCAGAACTTCCTGTCTCCAGAACAATACCATGTTTGGCGCTGTAGACGATCGTGTCTCTTCAGAACTTCCTGTCTCCAGAACAATACCATGTTTGGCGCTGTAGACGATCATGTCTCTTCAGAACTTCCTGTCTCCAGAACAATACCATGTTTGGCGCTGTAGACGATCGTGTCTCTTCAGAACTTCCTGTCTCCATAACAATACCATGTTTGGCGCTGTAGACGGTCATGTCTCTTCAGAACTTCCTGTCTCCAGAACAATACCATGTTTGGCGCTGTAGAAGATCATGTCTCTTCAGAATTTCCTGTCTCCAGAACTGTTTATCCCTTCTGTTGTTGACGTCTTTCAATGCCATGTTGTCAAACTATCTCCTCTCTTTGTTGTCCTCTATCTATTGTTGTTTCAATCTGTCCAGTTGTCACGATGTATTCCAACTTTCTTCTTCTCAAAACATGCCCATCAAAAGTGGATTGCTTCCTTCCAGTGTGAGTAATAATCGTCATTTGCCCACTTCCTCTTGTAGGACATCCTGTGTGCTCTTTTTAGTTGTCCATGGTATTTTAAACGTTCTTCTCTATAACCATGGCTTCTAGTGTTTCATCTACTTGTTTACTAATTGTCCATGACTCACTTCCATATGTCCGGTTTGGTTCTATATATCACTGAAGAACTCTTTTTCTTACTTCCAGTGGCAAAGAGTTGTTGCATAAAATACTTCTCATTATATGGAATGTTGCTTTTGCCTGGACTGTTCTATACTTCACCTCTGAGATGCATCTTTCACTTGATATAATTAACGTGCCTATGTATTTGGATCTATTGATTTGTTTTAACTGTTCAATTGACTTTGATAAAGCATTCTGGAGAAGTGATTTTTAAAATAAAAAATAGAATAAATAAATAAGCTTTGAAGGACCGAGGATTAGATTGAAACCAGGCCAGGAAGAAGACAACTGATAAGATAGTATGGTATTCTCTCTAGCAAATCTCTTTCGCCCCAGGGCAGAAGATGAACTGTTAAGTAGGTAAGTACGTAAATATATTGTGACAACAGGAAAGATGAAAGTAAAAAGATACCGAGGATTGCACGGAGAGATGATTCTGGCCAGTTTAACATTGTGACATAAAAAAAAGTCAACAATATAATTGAAAACCGAACTGATAACGTGAATATCGGCAAATAATTTACAAATATTAATTTTGCAACTAAAATGGATCAAACAGACGGTTTAGTTCATTCTTTGTCCAGCGGCTAGACAGACTACATATCCGGATTCTGCTATCATCGCAGATTAATTTCCGTTTGTGGGAAATAAAATAAAAAATATACATAAATGAAAGGAACGTTATCAGACAAAATATATATATTTTTTTAATTTGACGATTTAGAAAAGTAAGTGAATTAGTCCTACATGAACCCTATACAAAGTTCTAGACATTTGGCTGAATTTTAAAGACTAAAAGCCGGCGTGGGGAAAGAGGGGGGGTTAAAATGGGTTAAAATTGTGGTGAAATTGAAAGAAAGGACACCGTTTTATAAATGTCAATCTTTTCCAGAAAAAGTTTATCAGTAAAATTGCTTTTGTTAACAATTTATATGAGTTAACAAATATAAATGAAGGTTCTGAAATTTTAATGTCACTTTCATGCAGCTTTTATTAATCAAGTTATTTTTAAAAAAAATTTTATTTAATTTAAAATGCAAGTGAGCAATTTAGAAGTGGAAAATGTTGAAACTTCAGCATAAATCCTGGTTATCAATTAAAAAAAAAACTATAACTTATACAGTAAGAATACATACAAATAAGAAACAACGTGTTGGAAACATAGCAGTATTTGACAAGACAGCAAGTATTACATCAGCCAGTACCCACAATGAAATAAATAAAGTAAACAAAAGTCAGAGCAGACTGGAAAAAATGACAAGATAGATAAATAGATAGATAGATAGATAGATAGATAGATAGATAGATAGATAGATAGATAGATAGATAGATAGATAGATAGATAGATAGATAGATAGATAGATAGATGGATGGATAGATAGATAGATAGGTAAATATGTAGGTAGGTAGGCAGGTAGATACATAGGTAGATAGGAATGGGAGACATAGAGGGTAAGACAAAAACGTAATAGTTCTGTTGTAGAAGTAATGAATTTAGTGTCTTCTTGTAATGCATATATATATATATATATATATATATATATATATATATATATATATATATATATATATATATATATATATATATATATATATATATAATATATATACACAGAGAGAGAGAGAGAGAGAGAGAGAGAGAGAGAGAGAGAGAGAGAGAGAGAGAGAGAGAGAGAGAGAGAGAGAGAGAGAGAGAGAGAGAGACAGAGAGAGAGAGAGAGAGAGAGAGAGTATTTAATGTAACATTTTGCATTACATATATATTGTTAGCTGTAGGATAAAATCTTGCACAGTTGTTGTATAATGACAGCGACTTAGAGAACCAACGTTTCTGGTTTTTTCGTTTTTATCAAGTGTAATGACCCTCAAGAACTCAATAAAATGAACATATAAGTAAATTTAGAAGCTGTATTTGATATTTTAATTTAAAGATTGATATAAAAATTCTAAGTTTTATTTTAACCGTTTTGCAACAGCAGTTACAACTATACCATGAGAATTCATCGCACCCGTTATGATAATTCATTACCCCATGTAATCTGCATTCCGAAATGGTTTGACCAGATCACCAATGCGGAACAAGAAGCAGAAAGGTTCCCCTGAAACAAGAGGTGAGAAGAATCCACTGGCGTTGACTGGACACACGTTGAAGAATGTGCCGTTGATAGCACTAAAAGACACTCGGTATTCTGGAATCCCCGATGTAAGAGGGGTAGAAAGACTGAACAGCACGCGGAGAAGGGAACTAGAGACATATATGGAAGAAATAGACTACAAGATATTGAAAGACCTCGAACGGATGGTACAGGACTAGGAGGCTTTGCATGAATTTGTTGAAGACATATGCTCTTCTGGGTGCTGAAGCTAATGACTGAATAAATCTGCATTCGTCTTCTCTTCAGCGAATCAAATACACTTTCGCTGTAAAGTATTTATCATATTCTTTATACATTCTTATACCCTTTTTTTCATTGAAGGAACGTCTAAAATTTGATGGTAATACTTGCTCAGTGTGTCTCACTTATTCTATTTGCGGTCGTTCTGTGACGAAATCTGAAACCATTAAAAGTGTCCCAAGCTACCCCAGGGGCGTGTAGCTGTAGTGAGCCAAGCGCGAGATGGAAGCTGCCTGCGGGAATATCTGATTCATAGCGAAGGCACGATATTAAGATGGCAGCGATATTAACACAGCTAGATATGAGAATATAAAACGGCGTGTCTGAGACTGGTTGCGATAAAAACACGCGGCACAAATGGTTATTTTATGGTAGATAAAACATCTGTGTCGGGTTACCATGGTCTGATACGTATAGCTTTTTAATATCTTAAGAGTTGCCAGACCGTAAACTTATCACACTTAGTTAGGGGAACTGGCTGAAAAACTATCCTGAAATTGGTGTTATCTTCTGTCATCACCGTGCGAGCAATGTCTAAACTTACACACTTAATGAGCTTGCGCCAAGGAGTGTATGTATTCTTGTAGAAAGGTAGAATGTAAGGGCTTGTTCCATTTCTTGCATCTCCTTCCGAGTTTGGATACTTTTCATCCTCTTGAATTATGAAATATGACTGCTGTTTGAACACATCTTCATTACTTTATGGTTGATGTATGGACAGTGAAAAAGCAAGTACATCAAGGTATTTCTTTAAAAAAATAGACAGAAGTAATGGTCTTCTCAAAGAAAAGGGCTTCCCCAGAATGTACTATCAAAGTAAATGGAACAGTTTTAAAACAGGTCAATAAATTCAAATACATGGGCACATTAATAACAACGGATGGAAGATACATCTCAAAAGTGAGGAGCAGAATAGCTCAGGCAAAAGCAGCATTCTATAAAATGAAGAGTATTTTATGCAACAATTATTTGTCATTGAAAGTAAGAAAGAGTGTTCTTCAGTGTTACATAGAACCAATCCTGACATATGGGAGTGAGTAATGGACAATTAGTAAACAAGTTGGGAAGGCACTAGAAGACACAGAGATGTGGTTTTACAGAAAAATGTTAAAAATACCATGGACAGCCAAAAAGAGTAATGAGGATGTCCCGAGAGAGGCCAATGAACAATGGAAACTTATTTCACAAGTTAGAAAGAAGCAATCCACTTTTTTTTTGGGTATGTTGGAGGAAAGTTGGAATATATCGTAACAACAGGTAAGATTGAAAGAAAAAGAGATAGGGGAAGACAAAGAGAGCAAATACTGGACAGTTTGACATCCTGGCATGGAAAGAAGTCAACAGCAGAATTGATAAATTGTACTGGAGACAGGAAGTTGTGGAGAGACATGATCTCATACGCCACTAGGCATGGTACTTGAAACAACCAAGTCAGCGAGTCTATTATGTTAAACACAGGGTAAGACGGAGATAGAAAAACACACGGAGAAGAGAACTGGTGATATAAATGAAAGTGATGAAGAAGGCATGAAAATACATTGAGCTGATGGGAGAGAACTGAAAGACTTGGCATAAGTTTGTTGAAGGCCTATGCTCCTTGGGGAGCCGTAAGGCAGTGCTGATAATGACGTGTGTAAAGAATGTCCTGCTTCTTTCTCTCAAGAAGGTATTATTTAACAGCAGAACAGCGAGGAAGCTGGTATTTACTTGTCGCTATCAACATCGGAGATGTCCACAGACGTTTTAATGCTGACGAATCACCCGGCCTGTAGCACTGGATACAGGGCGCGTACTCTTTTACCCAGATCACGCATGTGTCCGCCTCTGTTGTGTCAGTGCCAAGTGTTTGCGTTTATCGTTAAAAAAAAGGAGAAGAGAAGAAAAAAAAAAAGTAATAATATGCATGGAGGTAAGAGAAGTTATGATAGCAAGCTCAGATATTCCCATAAAGAATATGTGAATGGCATTGGCTTGAAGTGTTTAATATGCCCGGGCACGGATAACGCCATCAGGGAAAATGACGTAAGCGGTCGTTAAGATACGTTTCTTTGGCAGCTGCGCAGAATAAACGACGACATAAGAAAATACGTGTGGTTAAGAATATAAGAGATAAAGAGAGTGAGGAAATAATATAGAGATGGGATGAAGAAGATATTCGTATTTGATAAGAGAGAACTTAGCTTTCACGATGTAATTGTCGGTTTTTTTCGTATTGTCCCGAAAAGGTGGAGGTTTTTTTTTTATTGTTCGTTTCAGTATGTTGTTCTTAGATGCGGTAACTAGTAATCAGAAGAAACTCTGAAACACATTGGCGTGCTAAGGGGAGGGGTTGTAATAAACCACGGTGACAGTTAAGTCCGCCAGATGATCTGCCGATCTTCATAATTTATCTTCGTTCAACGCGTGATTAATTTCATCGTGAGAATTTGAAAAATTCACTATCGGCGTGTTAAGCATTTCACACCTTCATCAGAGTTCCACGTCGTGTAAACATACATGACTGCTGTAACACACAGCTACATCATATACTACTCGTCAAAAGTCAAGGGCCACCCTATTATTTTCAATACACTTTTATATAAGCGCATTGAATGATTAAATGAAGGATGTTTTTAGTAAAAATGGGTGCAATATCTTCCTCTGACAGACCTCAATGCACGTTAAGCATAAAAACAACTCACCGACAACCATGGTGATCACGTGCAATGTGGTTTGCTGACCATAAATTCACATGTTTAATCTGTTTTTTCAAACTTCCGTAGAATCAAACAGGTGAAGTAATCGTGCTGATTGACATTCCACGTGCAATGGCGACTTTTCGTGAACAGAGTTCACTCTTAATTTGTTTTACAATCAGCAGACTTAGGGTAGTTTCATCACTTGCAAAAACCATGCCACCGAGAAGAAGTCTTGACACCTTACAAAGAATGAGGGCTATAGCGTGGATTGAAAGTGGTTTATCTGCCCGTGAGGTTGCTAGACGGCTTGCAGTGTCACACTCTACTATCCAAAGAATTTTGGAGAGATTTCAGGCCACAGGAAGTGGGGAGGATCGCCACCGGCCAGGTCGCCCTAGATGCATCAATAGACATGATGACCGGTACCTCTTGTTGTCAGCCCTGCGCCATCGAACAGTGACTTGTTCCACTCTAAGATGTCAGCTGAGACAAACTGTAAACGTTAATGTCAGTCAAAGCACCATTCGCAGACGTTTACATGAATTTGGACTGGCTGCTCGGCGTCCTGCAGTCAGAATCCCTCTTACTCCTGCTCATCGCAGAGCCCGTGTTGCTTGGTGTCGCGAGCACACCCGATGGACAAGGCAACAATGGAGTCAAGTTCCCTTCACTGATGAATCTCGCTTCACTGTGTCATTCAATGATGGCAGGATTCGAGTTTGGAGACGACCAGGAGAGCGATTTACTGATGACACAATTCGAGAGGTGGATCGTTATGGTAGGTGTTCGGTCATGGTCTGGGGAGGCTTCTACAGACACGGCAGGACCCCACTCTACACCATCCAAGGCAACTTGACCGGCCCAAGATACCAGAACGAAATCTTGAGACCAATTGTTCAGCCTGCTCTGGAGGCCATAGGTGGTAATGCCATCCTCCAAGATGATAACGCTCGACCCCATCGAGCTCGTGTGGTGAATGATTTTATTCAGCAACATGGGATCATCAGGAAGGCGTGGCCAGCACATTCACCTGACCTTTCTCCGATTGAGCACCTCTGGGATGTCCTTGGTCAAAGACTGTCAACAAATCACCCCCTGCCAATGAATGTTGCACAGCTGACTGCATTTCTGCTTCAGGAATGGCAAGCTGTTCCTCAGGATACTCTTCGGACCCTTGTGGACTCGATGCATCTACGCTGTCTTGAATGCCTTGCTGCAAACGGTGGTCATACCCGATTTTGAAATGTCTATTTGTCCAATATCTGTTGTGTGACTTTTGAAAAGGTGGGTGACACACTTCACAGCTTCATTGTGTTTGAATGTATGTTTCCATTTCTTTACGTGACATGTAGTAGTAGTCGTAGTAGTGCGAGTAGTAGTAATAGTAACATAATAATAATAAATAATTATTTCTTACGAGTGCCTGCAACATACCCACTTAAGTTTATTATTTGCTGTTCAAAGTCCGTGACTTTCCCCTCTTTCAATCTTTGTTTTTTATTTTTATTTTCATTCTTTGTTGTCTTTCCTTGTTTCCTTTCTTTGTGTGCATTTTTTGTTTTCTTTCTTTATTTTCATTCTTTGTTTTCCTGCTTTGTTTTCTTTCTTTATTTACATAGTTAGTTTTCTTTCTTTGTTTCTAAGTGGATGTGTAAGACAGCATTCCGGCGACACAAAAACATAAAGAAAAATAAGACGGTGAGATTAGAGGTAAACAAAAATGTGGGGGTATTATTTCGTTGCCGTAGGTCGACATATTTCTCACTTGTCATGAGTCGCCAGGCCGTCGTTGACGTGTTTCATAAATATGAGGAACAGCACGTATAGTCCATTATTTTGACACCCCTGGCGATAGCTGGACTACGGTAGGGCATGCTTTATGTGACAAGCAGAAAGATACTCTAGCCACGAATGTACCATAATAGTGCAATAAAATACATCCTGGAAGTTCTAAGGTGACGAAGATGGGAACCGCTTATTTTCCTTCTTCGTCACCGTCGTCAGTCCTTTATTTTCTTGTTACTTGTATCGTTGTCACCATTGTACTTCTTCTCCTTCATTCTTTTATTACTTATCTTTTTTATTCTTCACCTTGTGTTCTTACTGTTTTCCTCTTCCTATCTTTTCCTTATGCTTCCCCGTCTGCTTCTGTTTCGCCTAATCCTGTTGTTTTTCTCGTATCCTCTTTTCTCCCTACTCTCCTGTTCGTATATCTCTTTATCTTCTTCTTCTTTATTCTTCTTCTTCTTCATCTTCTTCTTCTTTCTTCTTCTTTCTTTTTCATAGTCGTACACTTTCTCTATGAGCGCAGATAGACAGAGTGTTAGAGTGCTAGTCTCTCGTGGCAAAGATGCCGGATTATAATCACTGTATTTTCAAGCCCCCATCTACCCAGCTGTAAACGGGTACCTGACACTGCGCTTGAGTTAGGGAAGGAAAAGGCAGCGAGTAAGGGATGTCGCGAAATTGGTTTCAAGCCATTGCAAACGGGTTGAGTTAGATTTATAAACCCATCAACGATCGAATGACGGCTTTCAAAATGGCGGCGTATCAGCGAAATGTGTATCAGACAGAGGAAATCGCCAAGGATAAATAAAAGCAGAAGGGAATCCGTATGAAAAGGATTTTACATTTCAGTACAGGGAAGGATTGTGTATAACTGCATATAAGAAGGAACGGTAGGAAGTTCTCATTTACGGAGATATATGCGTATTTCGGCTGCCCACCGTTACGCTAAAAGCGTGTAACCCACTTCTGTTCTAAATATTAAAATCAACAAATAACAGTTTGGGAATTTACATGGATAGGAACGTAGAGAATTATCAACTGTATAAAACTAGATAAGATGGAACAATATGGATATTATATATGCCGAGAATGATAAAGGCAAAATTTCAGTCGACGCACAGTTCGGCCGAAATCACTGTTCGGGAAGGATTTTTCAGGCTTAGGTTTAAGCTGTGACGTCGGTACTCTCCGATACGTCCGCGCTATACGTATTTAAAGCGTATCGGTAAAACTGGAGGGATATACAACGAAGAGGGTTCAGACAGACTGGAGGCAGAGTTTCGCCACTACCCATGAATTGTGAGCGGATCGCCAGAAACATTTTTTAAGTCCAGTATCTGAAGTCTGAGGGTAAGCGAAATTATGATAACTACCGTGTATAATAATTGTTATTTCAGGTTCATATAGAATTCACAAAATATGCCTGTATAATAATCATTGATATAATGTATTGTATTTTTAATATGATCTAAACATGTGCATTGTGGATGAGATGATTGTTGCTTGTACAAAAATTAATCACAAATAGCCCCACAGCCTAATGAAGATATATTTATAATATTGCTTTATCGCTTACGAAGATAAAGGCAGTCCCATGGCAGAGATTGTCATAGGGAAATGAAGTGTTAGAAACTTCATCATGGAAGATCCCAGTTTACGAGGTTAAGGTGACTAGTCCCCTTCCTCGCTGCCTTTGCCTTCCCTAGTTCGAGCGCACAACTTTGTACCCATTTACAGCTGGTAAACTGGAGTGTTCTACAGCCAGTTTCAGAAGAAAGCAACTTGATTGCTTGGTCACTCTCTTTATTTATGTATTAATTTTGTGTAGATGCTAAGAATAGCATCAGTATTTGAATTTGTATTTGATATGATTTAGAAGGATCAAGTTATAGAAAGGGATGTATAGGAGCGGAATAAACCAGATGATGTTTATTACTGATATGGTAATATTAATTCTGTATCATTGAAATGATGTTACTTGCTATGACTGTATAACTTTGACACCTGATGACTGACTTGTCTGACTTATGTGCTAGTCAGTTACACTTAATTGAAATGTTAATATTAATGCTATATCACTGAAATGATGTCCTTACTTACTATGATGGTATAACGGTGACATCTGATGACTGACTGGTCTGACATCTGTGCTAGTCAGCTACAAGTCTAGCCAGATACTAGCCAAGGCTGATATGTTGCAGGTTCCATGAAATAACTCAAACCAGACTGTCCAGTATCAGAAGCCGGTGTAGTTTATCCGAGGCAATCCCACCAAAGTGCAGGACCCCAAAGAGTGAACTTCAACTGGTCATTGGCATCCCTACTGTTGGGCCTACCAAGTCTGATATCAGCAAAGGACAGTTTCAGCAGTATCAAGTTGGAAAGATAAGTGTCCTGTTTGACACTGACCACCTATACATGTGAAACAGCCAATAGTTGAAAACAATAAGTAACCATACAGAAACTCAGTCAACTGATGACAGTTATCCTTAAATTCAAAGGACTAATAACAGTGATTTCAGTAACTTTATTATTTAAGATCTTGAAGTATAAACAGACCATAATAGTAATTGTGTGAATACTTTTATATATATGTATATGCTCTTTTCCAACTAGTAGAAATAGAATATTAGTGTAATTATTAAACTATTTTAACTGTACCTGAGGATTTATTCACTTCTTCCATTTGTGGTTTCAGTGAATGTTCATTTTACTTATCCCCTAGAATATAAGTAATCATAAGATAGTCATAGGGAGGAGACACCTTAAATCCTGGTACTACTTCTTACCAACTGGGCCAGGGTTTTTACAGTCTGACTATTTTTATGATAACAATACACCAGTGCTTATTTCTAAGACTGGGGTATTACTTGTAAGGTCAGAACTCTTTACTGGCATACTCTTACATATAAATAATTTTAAATAACCTCCCACTACAGTGGGGGCTCGTCTGCGGGATATATCTTTGATATTCCTGAGCCAACTTTCCATTTCTGCTGTGTAGAAAATTTTGTTTTGTAAAATTTTTTGGAAAGAGTAACATAGTAGGAAATAATTATATTTTTAGGAGTACCATTGAGTACAGATAAAGAAAGCTGTTTCATATATGGTGAAGTCAGTTTAATTAACTTTAATTTTAACTAAGTTAATTATATTGTAGTAAATTAGTTGGAGTAAGATCGCTTGCCCTACTAGACTACAGATACATCATGGCTGACTTGGTCAAATTTAGGTCGGCTACACTGCAGGTGGGAAAAGAGCTTGGCATGGATGGTGACGCTCTGATCCGGTATGTCACGACGGAATGTGAAAAGTACACCGAGAGAGAAGCAAAGCAATTAGAAGCAGAGAGAGAAACAAAGAAATTAGAAGCGGAGAGAGAAGCCAAGAAATTAGAAGCGGAGAGAGAAGCCAAGAAATTAGAAGCAGAGAGAGAAGCCAAGAAATTAGAATTAGAAGCAGAGAGAGAAGCCAAGAAATTAGAATTAGAAGCAGAGAGAGAAGCCAAGAAATTAGAATTAGAAGCAGAGAGAGAAGCCAAGAAATTAGAAGCGGAGAGAGAAGCCAAGAAATTAGAAGCTGAGAGAGAAGAAAGGAGGTTACAAGCAGAGAGAGACCATGAGCTGAAAATGAGACAGCTTGATCTTGAACTTCAGGCTGGGACTATCACCCATGGTAATAGCTCACCTCATTCTGCGAATAGCTCTTTTCAGAACACAGCAAATGGGGCCATGAACTTCCACCTAGATCCATTTGTTGAAAAGGAGGACGCAATTGAGTCGTACCTGGATAGGTATGAAAGGCTAGCCTCTACATATGGACTGGAAAAGGAAAAATGGAGTCTAAAGTTATCCCAGGGATTGAGAGGTATTGCATATGATGTGTTTCTGAAACTCCCCAAAGAAGATCAGGAAAATTATGAAATACTAAAGCAAGCCTTACTGATCCGGTATGAAAAGAACTCTGAGGCATATAGGAAGAAATTTAGAACTTCTAAACCTCTACCTGGAGAAACATATAACCAGTTCTCAGCTAGGCTAGAAACGTATTTGTTGAAATGGAGTAGTTTAGGTAAGTATCAGAAAACCTACGAGGATATGAAAGAAATGGTTATGTTAGAGCAAGTGAAAGATTCCATGTCTCAAGAAATGAGGAAATTCCTTATGGAACAAGGAGCAGAGAGGCTGGAAGACATTTTGAAATGTGCAGAGAGATACCAAGCAGCTCAAGCTGAATTGGTAGGAACAAAAAGGAAGCAGGTAGAAGGATATAAGCCACCACCGCAGAATACCCAGTTTGACCAGAAGGATCATCCATACAGAAACAAGCAAAGATTTGATAATAAGGACAAGAACCCTCAGACTCAGGAAAATAAACCCTACAAACAGGGAGCTAAGTGGTGCAAATTTTGTAAGATGAGCAACCACAACACGGATGAATGTGGGAGGAAAAAACCCCTTCATCATGCTGCATGTCTACAGGTGAGGACTTCTGTTAGGAAGGAACTGACTGTGGGTCAGAATAGCCTCCATCACCCACCTACCCAGGAGATAGTGACTGTGAATGGCAAACAAGTCACAGGAATGTATGACACAGGTTTGTCCTATGACGCAGTCGTGTGTGCATCTCTGGTGTGCCCTGAACAAATCTCCACAGAAACAGTAGATATTCAAGGGCCACTAAAAGGAACATCACCCCTTACTTTACCCATAGCAAAGATTCAGGTCAGTTGTCGCTATGTGGAAGGGGAGATAAATGCAGCAGTGATAGATGATCCCTTTTACCCCCTACTGTTGGGGCGTAAATATGTTTTCTTGGGAGACCCTGTAAAACCTATGGTTATGGCAGAAACCCAGACCAGGTCTGACTCCAGGAACATAGAGAGGGACACCAACTTAAAATTTCATTCGACTGAAATGAAACGGGCTCAAGAAGCAGACAGCACATTGAAGCCTTGTTTTGGCAAATTGTCAAAGACACATAACACACCAAGGAAAGGACACTTCTATAGGGAACATGGAATCTTGTACAGGAAAGCTGGCAGAGGGACGAAAAGTCATGGTCAAATTGTTGTACCATCCACCTATAGGAATAAGGTTATAGGCTGGGGACACATATCAACTTTGAGTGAACACCTGGGTAATGGTGCCACAAAACAAAGAATAGCCACCCAGTTCTACTGGCCAGGTATTACGGAAGACATAAATCAGTATGTACATTCCTGTCCAGAGTGCACCTATGTAGATTCAGAAAGTCGACGGAAGAGTCTTCATCAAAAATCTACACGCAAACCAGCAATCAGGGGTACTCCCGAGATTTGCACGGGAGGGGAAAGGAAACATCACACACAGGTTCAATTGCAGTCTGAACCCCATGCGCTGGAAAAAAGGAACAAATCACGTAGCGAAAATCAAACACCTACGGATTTGCGAGGGAAAACCACATCCAACTATCAACGAAAAGAGGGCGGTAAACTTCATGGGAAACCTACCGACCCGGTTTCACCAGCAGTAAGAGCCTGGATGAAAAGCCGAACAGGAAGGAGAGAGATAGTACAGGATGAATATATTCTTGGAAAACAGAATGTGGGCGCAGATTTTCTTAGTCGTCATCCCACAGAGCTTGAGGAGGATAGAAGGAAGGAAAACTAACCTCGAAATGGTCGATTTGCAATTGTCTTGTACCCAATAGTTAAGCTAGATATCATCCAGCTTAAAATATGGGGGAGCTATGTCGCGAAATTGGTTTCAAGCCATTGCAAACGGGTTCAGTTAGATTTATAAACCCATCAACGATCGAATGACGGCTTTCAAAATGGCGGCGTATCAGCGAAATGTGTATCAGACAGAGGAAATCGCCAAGGATAAATAAAAGCAGAAGGGAATCCGTATGAAAAGGATTTTACATTTCAGTACAGGGAAGGATTGTGTATAACTGCATATAAGAAGGAACGGTAGGAAGTTCTCATTTACGGAGATATATGCGTATTTCGGCTGCCCACCGTTACGCTAAAAGCGTGTAACCCACTTCTGTTCTAAATATTAAAATCAACAAATAACAGTTTGGGAATTTACATGGATAGAAACGTAGAGAATTATCAACTGTATAAAACTAGATAAGATGGAACAATATGGATATTATATATGCCGAGAATGATAAAGGCAAAATTTCAGTCGACGCACAGTTCGGCCGAAATCACTGTTCGGGAAGGATTTTTCAGGCTTAGGTTTAAGCTGTGACGTCGGTACTCTCCGATACGTCCGCGCTATACGTATTTAAAGCGTATCGGTAAAACTGGAGGGATATACAACGAAGAGGGTTCAGACAGACTGGAGGCAGAGTTTCGCCACTACCCATGAATTGTGAGCGGATCGCCAGAAACATTTTTAAGTCCAGTATCTGAAGTCTGAGGGTAAGCGAAATTATGATAACTACCGTGTATAATAATTGTTATTTCAGGTTCATATAGAATTCACAAAATATGCCTGTATAATAATCATTGATATAATGTATTGTATTTTTAATATGATCTAAACATGTGCATTGTGGATGAGATGATTGTTGCTTGTACAAAAATTAATCACAAATAGCCCCACAACCTAATGAAGATATATTTATAATATTGCTTTATCGCTTACGAAGATAAAGGCAGTCCCATGGCAGAGATTGTCATAGGGAAATGAAGTGTTAGAAACTTCATCATGGAAGATCCCAGTTTACGAGGTTAAGGTGACTAGTCCCCTTCCTCGCTGCCTTTGCCTTCCCTAGTTCGAGCGCACAACTTTGTACCCATTTACAGCTGGTAAACTGGAGTGTTCTACAGCCAGTTTCAGAAGAAAGCAACTTGATTGCTTGGTCACTCTCTTTATTTATGTATTAATTTTGTGTAGATGCTAAGAATAGCATCAGTATTTGAATTTGTATTTGATATGATTTAGAAGGATCAAGTTATAGAAAGGGATGTATAGGAGCGGAATAAACCAGATGATGTTTATTACTGATATGTTAATATTAATTCTATATCATTGAATTGATGTTACTTGCTATGACTGTACAACTTTGACACCTGATGACTGACTTGTCTGACTTATGTGCTAGTCAGTTACACTTAATTGAAATGTTAATATTAATGCTATATCACTGAAATGATGTCCTTACTTACTATGATTGTATAACGGTGACATCTGATGACTGAGTGGTCTGACATCTGTGCTAGTCAGCTACAAGTCTAGCCAGATACTAGCCAAGGCTGATATGTTGCAGGTTCCATGAAATAACTCAAACCAGACTGTCCAGTATCAGAAGCCGGTGTAGTTCATCCGAGGCAATCCCACCAAAGTGCACTACCCCGGTAATACTGTTGGGCCTACCAAGTCTGATATCAGCAAAGGACAGTTTCAGCAGTATCAAGCTGGAAAGATAAGTGTCCTGTTTGCCACTGACCACCTATAGATGTGAAACAGCCAATAGTTGAAAACAATAAGTAACCATACAGAAACTCAGTCAACTGATGACAGTTATCCTTAAATTCAAAGGACTAATAACAGTGATTTCAGTAACTTTATTATTTAAGATCTTGAAGTATAAACAGACCATAATAGTAATTGTGTGAATACTTTTATATATATGTATATGCTCTTTTCCAACTAGTAGAAATAGAATATTAGTGTAATTATTAAACTATTTTAACTGTACCTGAGGATTTATTCACTTCTTCCATTTGTGGTTTCAGTGAATGTTCATTTTACTTATCCCCTAGAATATAAGTAATCATAAGATAGTCATAGGGAGGAGACACCTTAAATCCTGGTACTACTTCTTACCAACTGGGCCAGGGTTTTTACAGTCTGACTATTTTTTATGATAACAATACACCAGTGCTTATTTCTAAGACTGGGGTATTACTTGTAAGGTCAGAACTCTTTACTGGCATACTCTTACATATAAATAATTTTAAATAACCTCCCGCTACAAGGGAACTAGTCACTTCTACCTCTCGATGCCGGAGCTAGTATGTTGAAGTCTCTAACACTTCATCCCCAGCAGCATTATTTGCTATTGGACTACCTTTATACTTTCTCTATCTTTCTTTACACCCTGCCCGTTTCTCCATGATCTTTTTCTCCTCATCATTTACCCCATCTTCTCCCCTCCTTTTGTCCCAGATTCTGCATCTTTTAATTTGTTATATATAGATTTATATTTACAAATCAGGCATAGACGTCGTGCGCACGTCAATACAGACGCATACGCGCTCGCATACACACACACACTCACACACACTTATATATATATATATATATATATATATATATATATATATATATATATATATATATATATATATACATACACACACACACATAATGCTTTCAAATTGTCTGTGAAACGTTTGAAAAAGAAAGAGATGTGGTACTTAAATGTAGCGATTTATTGCATCTTCTGATAACTCTGCTTGTTCGCCAGCTATGAATGCTTGAGTCCCCGAGTAGTTTCTGGGGGTCTCTTATGAGACAAAGAAATAACAGGCCTACTGTTCCCTCATATGTATCGTACAGAGCCACTAATATGAAGGTGTGCATGCGACTGGCAACATTATTATCACTATATATAAAATCCCAGCTTTTTCTGTCAGTTACGCTAAAGGATGCAACTGTGGTTGAAAGTTAGACATTAATTGTATTGTTTCCCTTATATGTACTCTCCCGAAAATAGTAATACTTACCAAAGAAGAATGCGCAAATGACGGTGGGCACAAAAATATATTTATAGAATGTGTCATCCCGTATACACACATTGGGATCCTCGCTGCTGCTACGTAGTTCGTGTACTGTGGTGATGCACAGTGGTTTAAAGAAAATACTTTTGAATAAGTAAAATTGCCGTCAGGTATTGGTGCTTTTGAATGTAATTGCCGTCTTATGAAGGGCTTTTACACTAGTATAAAATAAATTGCTACAGAGAGCACCGCTGCATGAGCACGTGACAGTTTTGAAAGCAGCAGTGGTAGCTCTATGCTCCATAAGGAGCAACAAGGAAAATGATGATGGTGATGCTTGTGGAGCGTCCGATAGGCAAAGTGATTAGAGCAACTGCCTTGCGGCAAAGTTTCAGATATACGGGTTCAAACCCTGGTAGCGTCACGCTCCAGTCTACACAGCTGTAAATTGGCACCTGACTCTGCTCGTGAGTTAGGGAAGACAAAGACCGCGAGGAAAGGAACTGGTCACCCCCTGGACTCAGTATAAGTGAAGTCTCTAACACCTTACTCCCCTACGACAGTATCAACTTTGAGACTACCTTTACCTTTATTATTTGAAAATTACACGTGGAGCAATACTCAACACGGCTACAGGTATTCATCATAAAATGGGAATATAGTGACTTAAAGTATAGGAAATCTTAAAAGGCAGGAAAGTTGACTGTCTAACCCATAGACTTCAGCAGCGTCTGTCGACTCGCGTGATTTACACCTGAAGTGTGAAATAAATCTTGCGTGAAAGACTAATATATCTGACGAGGTGAAAGACACGAGACGTGTGAAACACACCAAGCGTAGTTGAATATACGGGATTGTTGTCTGCTTATGGTTTAGCTTTGCTCTATCAAGCGAAAAATGGTAAAACCTACGGTCTTGAGAAAGTTTTCCTTTTTGTGTGTGTGTGATTTTGTTGAACTCCGCCTACGCCGGTCCCAAGCCCGGCTGAAAAGGGAGGAGGGCGGCCTGCATGGAGGCCGTAAGGAGGCAGCCCCTCCACCATGCAAAGGCATACCAGGCCAATCACCTGTTTGCTTTAAAACATGATTACGCGAACTACAAGAGAGATAACCGGACTGATTCTAAAGGATACGAACTAAAGAAGTATAAATGGGAAAGAAGAGGAGCTGGTGGAAGAGATGAGGAAAGCAAAATTAGAAATCCTGGCTATAATGGATGTGGTAAGTTGGGATTATATAAATATTTATAGGGGACTTAGTGTACTGACTGAGATCAGCTGTGAAGGTATCTGTATCTAATAATTGTGGTGTGTTACAGATGACCTTACTTTGCTACCACATTTAGACCTCAATCAGACTTATTCTGGAATATTGTGATGACTACGTTGAATGTCTAGGGTTATGATAGTGATGAAGTGTAAGTTCACAACAACCAACAGACAGATAAACACTTTTATTAAGATCCACAACACTTCACAACACTATGACAAGCACATACATATAACACTCTAGAAGACTAGCTTAAGTAAGTCAAGTGTTAACTTTTAAATTATGTATTAATTTCTTCAATAATAGATATCCTGATCCAACTACAGAGTGAATCAGGAATCACAATCAAATGTAAACACAATCTGTATATACAAACTTTATACAAAGGATCTTTGTCCTGACATATAATATGATTACAATATGTGTGTAGGTTGTGATGTAGTTTTATGCGGTAATACTGGCTTTTAAAGCTAGGTTGTTGTTTGTTATCACGACTTCATGTGTTTGTACTGGTGGAAATCATATTGAAGGGTTCACAGTTTCTTTTTATTTGCACAAACACTAACTGCCTCTCTTGAGTTATTATTACTGTCAATTTTAGAGTGGGTTATACAAGGGTGAGCTGCTCTGGCTGACACAGTCTTAACTTATAGGTCGGCGGCAGGAAAACTGTCTCCTCTGCTCGCTTGCTTCTCAGTTATCTTGACATACACCACTGGTCGATATCTTAGACAAGGAGTCTGCTGCCAGCCCTCTGGATCCAGCAAAACTCAGACCAGGTGCTGCTCTAATACTTCAGTACCACGGTCCCTGAAATAAGAAGGTTGTACCTCCTTCTTCAGAACTAATATATAATATATTTCCACACTGAAGTACAGGACATTACAAACACAGAGTTCAGCGCTGTAGGCCAACTGCTAGCTTCTCATGTGACAATGTACACCAGTATTCCTCTCACTAATGGTTACAACGCCTCTGCAATTCCAGCATTAATTCCTTCTATACAATAAGATAGGTGTCATGGTACTATGTGGCAATCCCATATCTGCACATGCAGTTATACTCCTCTCTGACAAGCTTTTACATGGTGGAGCAATATCTAGGCTTTGCCTTCTGTTTGCTACTGAACCACACACATACAGACACAGTTTATCATTTTATATTCAATTTTCATATAATATATATATATATATATATATATATATATATATATATATACATATATATATATATATATATATATATATATATATATATATATGAAATATGTCTAGCTTACCACAATTCAAGGAAATATACACAAGTAACGTTGACTGGCGATGAATTTTGGCACAATTTCGATCTGCCTTATCCCAGGCTTTTATTAGAATAATATTAGCTGGTTCTCAACGCACTTGCTTCTTACAAAATGTATTTTCAAAACTGGCCCTGAACTGACGCTTCTAATTGACTATATCGAAGGTTCTAACCAATAAGACCATGTTTACAAGAGCCTTTGAAAAATTGTTACCTTTCCTCACGTTGCCATTAGCTACAATAATAGTATTTGCAGTTCAACTAATAATGTTTCGCCTTACATATTACTACAGCCAATCAAATCGTATCTAACTTGTTGGCCTCATTTCCCCTAAAGCAGTGTTTCAAACATATGCCATTATGAGCAAATATGATCTTGTGCTGTCAGACAACCCCACTATAGTATTTTGGCTATAATTTGTTAATTACTAGACTATTTGCGTAACACATAACATATTCTTTGTCCGCAAGTCCTAAGGCACACAAATATATAAGTTTAATGGGGCCAAGTGGGTTCGTTCAAAATATGTATTATTATAGGATAGTCGTGTTTTTTTTTTAAACCGCCACCTGTCCTGCCTTTTCGACTGTTCTGTCAGTAGAAAGTCATGATTTCAGACGTAAAACAGTATTGTGTCATTTTTCCTAATAAGCATTAAACATGTTTTCAAAACCTAACCTTGTATTGGTAGTGTTTTTTATTACTGTTTATTTGAAGAAAAAAAATCAAGCCTGCATGCCTTTCGCGTGGGGTGGCATTAATTTTTAAATCGCGAGACGACGGGGTAGTATTGCATGCGTTCCTCCGTACATCTCTCTCTCTCTTCTAAGCCCGTCTGTCTTTTAGGTTAACGTAGTGTATATAATGACATTAATGTAGTATTATATCTAGGTCATTAAGCAGTGTGCCTATCAAGGTCGTCCAAGAAACACAGTACTAGTTTTATTTTTAGAAACGCGTGTATGATGGTGTAGGCTTTTACTATCGTACGTAGAAGCGTTACAGTTATGCAGACGAAGTAGAAAAAGGGGTTTTCTTGTTCAGCTATCATGGCGTTCTATAACACAGGCGTACGCTATTGTGACCGCACTGTTCTTTTACCATTCTTCTTTCCTTTTATTGAATTACTTCGCTAGGCTTTACATTTACTTTCTAATTTATATATGTGGATTAGAATTTTTCACGACAATGGAAACAAAGAAAAAGGGACAAGGAGTCATGGATCTCGATGGCAACACGCTGCTCTACAGTGGTGTACCCACATCTGAAAGAGCTAAAGGGGGCGTGGGTTGCATTGTGGCCAAAAACCAGAAAGATAATATCAAGGGATGGAATTTTGTCTCGGAGCGCATTATGGTTGTAAAACTAAAAGAAGGAGAAACCATAGCCAGCCTGGTCATAGTGTATGGGCCAAAGATGTGAACCAACAAAGAATTAAAAGTCAGTGATCGACTATGCCATTGTTAGGAGGAGCTCATTCAAATATGTCCGGGATGCTAGAGTCTGGAGGGGGCCAGAGATTGGAAGTGATCACTACCTGCTTACAATCAAAAGAACAACTGAAAGAGTTGCTCAGCCTAGGAACTGCCCAACATCACGCAAGAAACCAAGTAAACAAACGGGAGAAATGAGCATTAAGACCTACAAGCTGAGAGAGCCAGAACTTAAGACCAGATATCAGGGCTTATTGCTACAGCGGTGAGAAACACAGAAGAACAACCTGATGACTTGGAAACCCTCTGGCTTAAATTCAAGGACATCATAAAGACAGCTGCTGCAGAAGCATGTGGTGAAGTCCGACTTGGGAACAAGAGAAAGAGGACACCTTGGTGGACAGAGGAAGTCAAAGAGAAAATAAGAGAGAAGAAAATGGCATGGAAACAATACTTAGGAGCTAAAAACACAGCAGGACAAATAAGAGAAATATAGAGAATATGTGATACTTAGAACAGAAGCAAAGAACAAGGTGCTAGCAGCAAAACAGAAGTCCTGGGAAGAATTTGGAGAAAATCTAGAAAAAGATGCGCAAGAAAACCAGAAATTGTTCTATAAGACCCTAAAGAACATGAGGAAGGAAAAACAATGCCCTCTCAAATTTATAAAGGACAAGCAAGGCAAATTGCGTACTGCCCCGAAGGAAGTAATGGAACGATGGAAAGAATATTTCTCAGAACTCCTTGATGGTGAGCAAGGTCAAGCATCAGAAATGATAACCACTAGCACAGAAGAGGAAACCAATGGTGATGAAGATGGCATAAAGATGGAAGAACTGAAGACAGCACTGGAGAAAATCAAGATGGGCAAAGCAGCAGGGCATGATGGTATAACACCAGAAATGGTTAAGTACATGGGAGCATCAGGTGACCTATTACTCTTAAGGGTCCTACAGGCAGGGTGGTGCAACAAGACCATACCAAAGGATTGGGAGATTGCCATCATAACACCAATTTTCAAAAAAGGTGACAATCGACAATGTGGAAACCATAGAGGCATATCCCTTCTCAGTGTCCCTGGTAAACCGACTCCTACCTTGAGGTATTGGCACGCCACAGGAGGACTTGGCATACATTTTTGAAGGCCTATGTTCCTTGGGAATATGAGGGAAAATGATGATGTATTTAGTGAAGATTGTCTTTGGTCAGATTTTAATGCGCCGAAAACGCTTGGGACGAAAGAATTCGTATCCAATGGTATATTTTAAATTTTAAAATGTATTTTATTTCTTCTTCATCCTAAAAATATTCGTTACTTGAAGGATCTAATCATTAACGTTGGTCATTTTGTATCCCCATTAAAAATTTATCAGAGCTAACACCTTAGTGATGTCATCTAGGCAAACAGCAGCAGTAAACGAAACCCCGCCCAACGGCATATCTGATGTTGTTTTACACGACTAAAGAATCTTGTTAACCATCTGCAGGTTTCCAAAAGTGTGCTACGAGCTGAGACCTAGTTTAGTGAAGTCTTTAACAACACTCCCCAACGATAGTTTTTGGTTTCGGACTATCCTTACCCTTTTAAGAGTGTAACCATTGCAGCTTTTAAAAACTTTAAGACGACTTATCTTGATTTTATTAGTTTAAAAAAAAAACATCTTCCTCGACTTGCTTGTTTTTCTTCTAATTTTGTTTGTTAATTAAGGCTTTTCTTGGGTCTTGTACCCTCACGAAGGTTTTTTAACTGCAACGTAGCCATTTTTCGTTGTCACGATTCTGTAAGATTGCATTTTATGCTTTTATATTATATTTACAATATTCTCTTCATTTCCAGGAGAATGACTTGAACCAGATAGCAGCGCACATTGAGCATCACATTAAAATGAAAGCCGCCAGTTCTCAATAAAGAGCAACGCCACACAACATCTGCTCTTTGACGAAACAATTTTGTCTAACATTTCTGACAAGGCGTGTTCTAGCATTATCCTGAGAAAGGAAAGTTTGAATTTCCGCATAGAGGCTGTACAGAAAACTGCGCAACTTTTACGTCAACTTTGTCCTAAACAATCCATTGTCGTGGTCTGCAGTTGAAATGTAAAATGCGCTATTTTGTACTTAGGCTAATTATGACTGCTTTCTGATGCACGTAACCTGACTACAAGCTACGCCTGCTGACAGAAATAGTTCAAAGTCGTCAGACGAGAAGGGACCAGCTGAGCCTCATGAAAAGATAAGATTGTAATATCAGCGTCACCAAGTCTGAAGGATTGAAAGAGAACACAGGAGACTCGCCCTTGTCAAATGCCCCATCCTCCCGAGGATCCCCGGGGTGGGTTGTGGGGGAAGGGGACCCGACTGTGTGTTTCAAGAATCTTCAGGCGTTGTGGGTCTCTCAGAGCCGCAGCCTTTCTCCTTGCTATCTGGCTGTGTCTAATTACCGTGATTAATTTGGGTTCGAGTGGTCAACAAAGGAGCTTGGGATTGAAAGATGATGCCCCTTTGTTCCTACTCGCCGGTGGTCTGACTAGCTTCCCGACTCCGCGTCGTTTGTCACCTATTGACAGAAAGATGGGGCTGCCGTCTAATCGTAAAGCAGAGGCCAAATTGGCTCTGCGTAAGGAGTTAAAATCTTCCATTAAGGGTTCCAAGTCAGCGGTAAAAGCTCTTGAAGATGGGCAGACGTCTAACTTAGTGAAGAATGGATTTATAAGCGGACGCCGCATTCAAGAGATTAAGATAAGCCAAATGGGTGGATTAGAAGTATTATCACATGGACATGACGAGGGTTTGGGAGAAAGACGCACCAGATATAACAATACCAGTAGTACATTCTTATCCGGTGAACGATCGCACATCGATTCTAGAGCCTTGATGAAAACCAACCCGCGGATTCAGACCACAAACCTTGAGGATTTACAGCCAAGCTGGACCCCAGACTCTACGCCGCACATATTCGATTTCTTTTTTCCTGGCACTCCGGAACACATATTGCCATATACACAAGACGATTCTAAACAATTCTGGGCAATTTCGTCGCGCGCAAAGATCTCACTATCTAAATCCATGGGCGGTTATACTAAAACGAAACCACAGGACTCAGAAATGACATTAGGGATGGCTAAATATGAATTACATGCCGATGGAAAATCCAGAAGTGGCCATTCACTGCAAAGTATCGGTGAAAGGCATGATCCAGAGAGCAACATTTATGACGGTAGCAGTGAAATCAATACATATTTCAGTGACGGCGAGCAGAAGAGAGTGCGTGAAAAGGAAGCGAGATTGGATCCCGACCATTTAGAAACGATTTCTATAGAATATGGTTATCACACTACCACAGATCCCCAGACAGATGTGGACAGCGTCACAAATACAGAGACCTTGAGAGGACCTCGTTCTAAATCAAATCCACACAGACCAGCTGCTATTGAAACGACATTCCTTAAGCATACTACAGAACATTTGCATAAAAACACGTTTGATCAGAAAATACACCCAACGAACCCCGGTGTTATTTATCCTGCTAGTTCATCTGTCCGTTATCGGAGGATAGAGCAAAGTAACAGAGAACGAACGGGGCCGAGTTTTACTCACACACAGAAACCCAACATTTTTTACCAAAGAACTCTCAGCGGCTCAGAGCTGTCCGCCAAGGTGAATGAGCTCTTTCCGAACAGCAAGGAATTCGTAAAGGAAATGAATTCGGATGTTACACTACAGAAAGTTCAACTGTCACAAAGTTTAAACAGCAGCAATTTGAGCGCGACTTTAACATCAGTTATTGATGTAGGACATGCTAATATAGACATATCGTCGAATGAAAAAACTCTTGGGAATTTAAAGCCAGCACACAATTTCAAATACGATGGTTTTGAACTATACTCATATAATGTCACAGCAAGCAACACGTTACCGCTCAACAGAAATATTCCAGACACCAGACCACCCAGGTAAGTTGTGGAACTGCAGAAACAAGGTTTAGTCTCTAGCATTATTTTATTATACATCACCTTCTTAATAAAATCAGAATAGAAGCGCCACAATCAGAACTACAATTATCGCTAGAACAAGTATCATTCATCATCATCATCACCTTCTCTGTCATTCTATGTTTTGGCACATGCTTCTTATAAGGGGGCGAATCACTGGGAAGCCCCATGAAAAGTAGTTAACAAGGAGGTAAAATCTTGGGGAGCCCCATGAAAAATAGTTAACAAGGAGGTAAAACCTTGGGGAGCCCCATGAAAAATAGTTAACAAGGAGGTAAAATCTTGAGGAGCTCCATGAAAATTAAAGAGTCTACACTAAGATTAAACCAAGGAGAGCCCCATAAAACCTTAAAAAGTTAACAAGGAGATTTAAACCTTGGGAAGCCGCACGAAACTTTCAAAGCGAACAAAGAAACTATACCTTTGAGAGTCCCATGAAACTTAACAAGGAGGTGAGAACTCCATGAAATTTAAGGAGCGAACAGTGAGGCTAAATATCATCATTAAAACGGTTATTACTCCCGTCAAAACGATAATCAGCTTCATTATCGGTACTAAGTTCAAGTATCATTGTTATAACACCAACAGCAACACCATACTACCGTTAAAATCTCCATAACTAGTAATACCATCGAGGGGCGCACTTAAAGTATTTGGAAAAATTCGGCACCCAGGGTGTATCCTTCGCTTGTCACCTCCCTCGCTCCCCCACTGCATAAAACAAACATAAAAAAAAATTATGCGTACAAGCAGAGTTTTAAACTGTAAAGTACTATGGCACCCCACTCCTGGCTGTCACCCAGGACGAACCGCCCCTCTCGCACCCGCCTTAGTACGCATATGATACCATCAAATCTTCATTTCCACTGGTATCATGGTTGTCACTGGCAACAAGGTCATAACTATTATTATCATTTTCTCTGCAATTATCATCACCATTTTCGCAGTCATTCTTGGCACTTTCATCCGTGCAATCATCGTCACCATCGATATCACGATAGCAACCATCACGTTGATCACCAACATTATTTGAAAACATCATCAAATTCACAGACATTCATTTTAATCGTCTGTTCTTGGCCATGTACATCAGATTATTCATGGCCATGATTATTATCGTAATCATTGTCATAAGCACAATCGCAACATAGAAACAAAAAGTACACTTCAACTTAAACAAGGCAGTTACAAAAATTGTATCAAACGAAGAGTGACTATTGCATGTGGCTGGCAACATCATCATGTCAAACAAATTGCAACAGAAATCACCGCTGTAGAAGCACATGCAAACTTTGAGGAAGGCTTCCTGTTAGGGGAGGGGGGGGGGGGGGGCAGATGCAGTGGTGATTCCATGCTCCAAAAGGAGGAAAAAGGAAAATGAATGGGTGAATGAATAAAGAGTGGTATTACTCAAGGGAAAACAGTAGAGGGTCAGAACATGTCTTTTATTTTCACAACCTCATCCGGACGCCGTAAAACCAAACACTCTGCTATACAATCTGACATCAGGTATATCTTCATTGCCTCCACCAACTACTGTGAAACCAAACTCTACAATACTATGTTTTATCAATTATATCTTCAGTTTTATCAATTATATCTTCATTGCCTCCACCAGCTACTGTGAAACCAAACTCTACAATAATATGTTTTATCAATTATATCTTCATTGCCTCCACCAGCTACTGTGAAACCAAACTCTACAATAATATGTTTTATCAATTATATCTTCATTTGTTTTATCAATTATATCTTCATTGCCTCCACCAGCTACTGTGAAACCAAACTCTACAATAATATCTTGTATCAATTATGTCTTCATTGCCTCCACCAGCTCAAGTAAAACCAAACATTGTACTATAACATCGAAAATAAAAATAAAAACTTCATTACGCATACGTCAACCCGTGCAAAATCTAAAATTATCTTACATCCGTTACATTTTATCGCCTCCACCAGCTACTGTAAAACTCATTTCTCTACTATAAAATCACACATCAGTTATATTTTCATCAGCCTAACTTGATTTTCAGCTAAAATATATCATATAACTAATATATCCATTGGCTTACACTTTCTTCTTCTTCAATACTGAGTGGTATAGTCCTTGGTTTGTTGCAAAATCAGAGCACAACCAAGAAAACTCTATCGTGTCAGACATGAAGGGAAACCACGCATTGATACCAGCAAGATGTCAGACCCTTTCATAATCGCTCAATTCACTGCGACCTTCAAGAAAGTGCTCAGTAGCCCTCAGCATGGTGATACTATTACAGAGAACTGGGAGCATCTACGGAACACCATTCAAAGCACTGCACTTGCCACCTTTGGTAAGAAAACAGCAAAGTCAAATGACTGGTTTGACGCTTCATCAGATGTGATGGCACCTGTTATTGAAGCTAAGCGCAGTGCTATGAATGAATACAAACGTTCACCGAGTGCCAGAACCCTACAGATCCTGAGGGCTACGAGAAGCAAAGTTCAACAAACTGCTCGACGCTGTGCAAATGACTATTGGCTCCAGCTCAGTGAGAGCATCCAGATCGCAGCGCAAACAGGCAACATTAGACAAATGTATGACGGTATAAAGAAAGCACTTGGCCCCCATAAAAGTAAGACGGCACCGCTAAAAACCATCAGCGGAGAGAAGCTAACCGATAAGGGTAAGCAGATGGAGAGGTGGGTCGAGCACTACTCTGAGCTTTACGCTAGAGACAATACCGTTACGCCTGCAGCCCTTGATGCTGTCAATAGTCTGCCAACTATGGAGGAGCTGGATGCCGAACCAACATTAGAGGAACTCAGTAAGGCCATTGATAGCTTGGCCTCTGGCAAAGCACCAGGCAGTGATGGGATTCCTCCTGATTTAATCAAATGCTGTAAGAGCACGCTATTACATCCCCTGCATAGGATGCTGTTCCAGTGCTGGGAAGAGACAACTATTCCTCAAGACATGCGAGATGCCAAGATTGTAACACTGTATAAAAATAAAGGAGACAGAAGTGATTGCAATAACTACAGAGGCATCTCTCTTCTTAGTATTGTTGGTAAGGTTTTTGCCAAAGTCATCTTAATGCGACTACACAAGTTAGCTGAGCGCATATATCCAGAGGCACAGTGTGGATTCCGAGCTGGCAGATCAACAATAGACATGATCTTCTCTCTCCGCCAGCTTCAGGAAAAATCAAGAGAGCAGAAAAGACCATTATATATCGCCTTTATAGACCTCACAAAAGCATTCGACCTGGTTAGTAGGGATGGACTCTTTAAAATCCTTCTGAAAATAGGCTGCCCTTCTAAAATGCTGGAAATGATAAAGTCATTCCATGACGACATGAAGGGAACAGTCCAATATGCTGGAAGCACGTCACAGCCCTTTGATATACGAAGTGGCGTTAAACAAGGCTGTGTTCTGGCTCCGACCCTCTTCGGAATCTTCTTTGCCTTACTCTTGAAACATGCATTCAGAGATGCAACTGAAGGAATATGCCTTCACACTAGGTCAGATGGCCGTCTGTTTAATCTTTCAAGGCTGAAGGCAAAGACAAAAATCAGAAGGGTCACTATAAGAGACTTGTTGTTCGCTGATGATGCTGCAGTCGTCACTCAAAGCCAACAGGAGCTTCAGAGCTTGATGAATCGCTTCACTAAAGCATGCAAGGACTTTGGCCTCACAATAAGTCTAAAGAAAACGAATGTGCTGAGTCAGGATGTGGGTGCTGCACCAGTTATCACTATCGATAACTATGAATTGGCAGTGGTGCACCACTTCACATACCTAGGGTCTACCATCAATGACAAACTCTCACTGGATACAGAAATCGACAGCCGCATTGGCAAAGCTGCAGCTACCTTTGCCCGCCTCACATCGCGTGTTTGGGGAAACTCTAAACTCACAATGAAGACCAAAGCTGCGGTATATAATGCCTGCGTCACCAGCACACTCCTATATGGCAGCGAGACCTGGACGACCTATGCTAAGCAAGAAAGAAGGCTCAATACCTTCCATTTGCGGTGTCTACGCCGCATCCTCGGCATCTCGTGGAAAGATAAAGTGACAAATGTCGAGGTGTTGTCACGTGCTGGCCTTCAAAGTATGTATACGCTGCTTAGACAGCGCAGACTTCGCTGGCTTGGCCTTGTTCGCCGCATGGAAGATGGTCGCATCCCAAAAGATATCTTCTACGGACAATTAGCAGATGGCAAGAGAACAGTTGGGCGACCACAGCTGAGGTTCAAAGATGTGTGCAAGAGAGATATGAGGGCACTGGACATGGATCCAGCAACATGGGAGGATGAAGCTGCCGATCGCACTAAGTGGCGATGCTATTTACGGCACCACCTCAGATTGGGCGAAGAGAGGCTCACACAAGAAGCAGAGGTGAGGAGAAAACGTCGAAAGGAGCACCAGGAAAATAAGCAGCTGAGGGCTGCCACCTCAGGGGCGCATTCCCATAGTCAGTTATGACTGAAGGGGCTATTATTATTATTATTATATAGTCGATCATAATTCTCCATAACTATTGGTACCTATTACATTGGTGGATCTAGGAATTGTCCAAGGGAGGGGCTTTAAATCAGAATGATAAGGTTCCCACCCCACTCCCCCTCGCTTCTTATTAACTCACGTTTTTAGACAATTAAAAAAAACAGAATAACGAGTTTTGAAATATTGTGACAACTTGATAGTTTTATTTTACAATAACTCAAAAATATACGTTTAAAAAATATTCGTATTTTATATTATAGCATATCATTTTTTGATTTGGGATTGACCGCCCGATAGAGAAATTATCCGCTTCATGTCACAAAGTCCCATGTTTTTACACCTTGTACCGCCTGCATCATACACGACGCCGTCTTTTGTTTCATTGTGTATGGCGATTCCCTTTTTTCCTGCCACTTAGAATTAATTGCAAACTACGTTCGTAACCTTTAGGGGACTTACCATTGTCCAGTACTAGACATGTTTTAATTCGTCCGTCGTCCGACCTAACGATTACTTACATTTAAGTCCCAAGTTGGGGAAAAAAAGGGGGGGGGGGGGGGGAAGATACTGGAGCAGTTGCTATGAAATAAAGGTATTCAAAGTCCCAAGGGAGGTGCGATCGCCCCGTCTCCACCTCCTTGGATTCGCCAATGGTACCTAAATCTGTTATCAATTCTATTGTTGACTTTTTTCTACGCCATGTCGTTCGACTGTCAAGTCAGTTCTGTCAATGTCTCGATCTTATCTCCCCCTGTCAATTTTCTCTATTGTCAAGATGTATTCAACTGACTTTCCTTTTTCATAAAGTGACTGCGACAAACGTGGACTGGCTATCTCTGTAATGAATTATTATTTTTTTTTAAACAGCTAAAAAGGAATGAAAACAGAAATTATGCATGAGATTAAAGCCAGACATAAAATTATTTGGTCATATAAAATGCTGAAAACCGTAATGGAAGGGAAACAGCAAGTTAAAGACAAGCGTAGAAGAGGCCGACAGAGTTATAAGTTGGAAGATAACATCCCGTGATTGTCAGGGAAGAGCCTGTCAGGGTGTACAATCAAGACAGAAAGCGTTAGAGATCCACTGTAGCCGACTTTCAATGCGGAGATGGCAGTTGATCAGATGAGATCTTTAGTCTTGCTAGCTGTGTATCATCATCCTTCATTTATCTTCCTTTTACTAATGAGCATAGGCCTGAAAACAAACTCATGCCAAGTCCTCATGTTCCTTTAGGGCCCCGGTAACACACAGTTGTGTTAGCTGTGCAAGCGATTCTTAATATTTAGCTGTAAACATTGATTTCTGTGCTTTACATAATTCTTCTGTCTAATCTCATTTGTGTGTTGACTGACCACAAATTGTATCTGTACGGCAGAATCGACTTATTGTAATGTATTAATTCCGCTGACTTAGGTCAACAACAACAACAAAAATTCAGTTCATATGTCAAGTCAGTCCTATTGTATGGCGCCGAAGCATGGAGAACAACAAAAACAACAACTAAAAAGCTACCGACTTTCATTAATGGGTGCTAGCGTACAACAGAATGATTAAAGTGGTATGACAAGATCCCTAATGTGTAACTTATGACAAGAACTAGAAAAGTGCCAGTGGAACAAAAAAAAAAAAAAAAAGAGAAGAAACGCTGGAGATGAATAGAACACGCATTGAGAAAACCTGTTGATAGCATTACCAGGCAGTCCTTGTTCTGGAATCCCCAGGGCAAGAAAGATAGAGGAAGACACCAGAATACATCAAAGAAGAGAACCGGATGTCACGTATTGCCTCCCCTTGCTTTGCAGTAGTGGTCCACTTATGGCCAAAACGCAAGCGTATCTAAAGTAGGTCGTCCCAGGTATCTATCTTCGCGTAAGATTACTCTTGTCAGAGTTGTAGATAGAAGGTGAATGGCGCTTCTGCCTTAGGGGAACATTCACAAGATATTCCCAGAAGTTAAGTCCAAAAGCTGCTTAGGGCTGAGCAATTTGTTAACTTATTATCTGGTCCGTCGCCTTTTGTGAAGGGTTTAAAGCAATGGTTCTGGGCCGCTAAGCCAACAGTTGGTGTAATCTAATGAATGCCCTCTTATACGTAATGGCTGTGTATATATATATATATATATATATATATATATATATATATATATATATATTTATATATATATATATATATATATTTATATTTATATATATATATATATATATATATATATATATATATATATATATATATATATTTATATATTTATATATTTATATATTTATATTTATATTTATTATTAAATAGTCTTGCTCATACGTTTGCTTTCATACTTCTAATGACTGAATAAACAATTATTTGTTTAGTTTAAAATAACATACAACAAATGTAATAGTCAATTAGTTCAACAAGTTAAAATAAGGATTAAATAGTGGTGAAAGGTAAACTAAATTTTTCCTCACAGAGGTGGGATCGGGGCGCTATCAATATCCGTGTTTTGCTGTTGCCTGTGACCAAAAACAAAAATTAACTCCAGATGAGTCCTGCAACTGTGGTTCATCAATTCTGTGATGACGGAAGCCTTCTCCACACTCTCTTCCACTGTAGGCGGTTATGGTGGATGCTTTTCCCTCACAATAGCGGCGTGAATACCACAAATCGTCTGATGGCTTGTAACCACGAACTTTAGACAAATAGAAAAAACAAATGCCTGCTAAGTACATTTGTTCGCCGCAAACTAACAGGCCCATTGTCATGCGCTCCACCCACCAATGTTAACCTCTCAGAAGAATTAAATTCCCGAGCACACATTGTAACTCAGGGAATATGATGAAAATTCACCAATATCCTTCTGTGTGTTAACTAGGAAATTGCGTCTGGAGTGCGTGAATAATGATTTGCCTGAATTACAATTAAAAAGGTATATAAATCTCACAAGATAATATGTTACACTGGAGGCTGTTGCTGAGTTATTTGCCGGTTGAAGATCATGTGCTGAGTATAGTTATTTTAATGATTTCTTGTTGATCGTGCTTGTTTTATCATTACGCGAATTAGGGTGAAGCGTTCATACAACTCAGTAGCATGATATGAAGAAGTAACATGTAATACTTGAACTCAGCAACATTAATGAAGTAATTAATGCCTTCAGGTTGAGTCCGTAATATTTAATCACATGTACACACAGGATGATCATTTCAAATATGAGCAGAACGTAAGTCCGTATAAGTCATGCATAAATTAATCAATAACGTAGACTGCTGGTTTACGTGTCAATGTCCGTTTAAGGATACAATGCAGTATTGTCGTCAGAACATCACAGCTATATGCACGCGCAGATAGACATGGCTACCTGCCGACAGTGAGACTGCGAGTCTGAATATTTCATACGAATTGGACGATTATTCTCCTCCTTCTGAGTATTCTAGTTAAACACTAACCTCCGTAAGTTTCCTCTCATATAGAGTTCTAGGACTGACCCTGGTCCATCATAAATGCACATATAAATGGCTATATCATGCCATTGAATTGGAAGGTTAGAAAAACGCAGCTATTCAGCTTGGCGGTCAAGTAACAAAGGGTAGCGTCTCCTAGTTACCGACTGTGACCCAAACAACGCTAGACACGTCATAATCGATCGTGTATGGAGCGTTCAATAATTGAAACATCTATCGCAATATATTAAATGTCTTAACCTTTACAATTGCACGTCTGCTAACCTTTAGCAGACGGCGTTAATAACATATACCGTAACAATTCCCTGTACACCGGGGAAAAAAAAAATCGATAGATTTTTTTTCAAGATCTATCCGACTTAACAATTTTTCAAAAAATTTAACACCATTGTGACATATGGCCGACGATGTTCTGAGTAGAACCGTGTCGCGGTCATGTCAACTAACTATTTGTCATAGTCATCTAACATTAATCATATTATATATCAATATTATGCATATTATTATATCAACTAAATAAAATGTGTAATGTCAATAGTGAATGATAGAATTAAATTAAAGTAAGGTCTGTCGTATTAGTATGTCATATAGGAATTAATTTGACTAATTAAAATTAAATTAATTAATTAAACTAAGAGTTAAATTATTAAGATTTTAATGTAACACGATGTTATAAGAGAAGAAAAGACAAAATAAGTGAGAAGAAATAGAAAGAAATTCGAATATAAGTTTAACTTAATTGTGTGTGTTAAGTGTTAGTGAATAATAACTATCTAATTTAACTAACTAAATAACGTATAGGTACATTAAAAAAAAATATTAATCTAATACTTGTGTGAGATTTATTTTCTCTTTTCATAATTTCTTCTTTTTATATTTCGTTCTCTTTTTTTTTGTTTTTTTCATTTCATTTTTTTCTCACATTTCATTTTATTGATATTAATTCAATTAAGAAGTTAAGTTAACTAACTAATTAGTATAGGATATGATGATCCATCCGTAGTCCTGATCCTGATGAATTCTTTTAGACAAAGTGTTGAAACGTTTCCGTCGGACAGAAATGTCAATTATCCTAGGATCCAAGAATTAAGTGCACATAGGATAATAAGTTCGACTTGTCGTCAGATATTGTTCCATGATTGTTCAACGAATATTCATATATTGTGTATGGACGTTAGACGAAGTTTCAATGTCAATATGTATACCTTGATTGTCTTTAGTTCAATTCTGTGATGCATATAGTGTTTATAATTATTAACTTGAAGTCAAGGTTAGTTCCCTTATAGTTGATACTCCGTTCTATCCAATGTAGTGATGATTGACGTATTTTAGGAATGTCAATGTTGATTATTCGTCGTCAATAGGATTACGTGACAACGCATCCGCCACAATGTTTTCAGTGCCAGGAATATGTTCAATGGAGAATTCAAATGGCTGCAGGATGATCGCGTATCTGGCGAGTTTTGGACTTTTGTGGTTTGATCTACGCAAAGATGCTACAGCACGCTGGTCAGTCTGAATGGTGAATGGAGCACCAAGCAAGAACTTTTCCAGTTTTGTGATTGCCCATATAACTGACAAAAGTTCCTTGTCCACTGTGGAATACTTTGTTTCTGCCGGCTTTAGCTTTCTTGAAATATATAATGTAGGATGTAGAACGCCATCATGGTTCTGGAGCAGGCATGCACCGATGCCGTAGTTACTAGCATCTGTTCGTAAGAAAAATCTTTTGGAAGCATCGGGAAGTCTTAAAATTGGTTCATGCGAAAACAAATTTATAATTTTGTTGAAAGTTTCATTGCATATACCAGTCCATGTCACCTTCACCGGCATGTCTTTTTTTAACAATGAAGACAATACAGCCGTGATGGATGACAAGTTTGGTATGAATCTACTGTAATATTGAACAAGTCCTAACAAACTCCTGACCTGTTTCTTCGTTTCTTCGTCTGAGGAACTGCTATGTTTAGAATTTTGGAGACTGTACTAGGTAACGTTCGGATATATCCCGATCCAATGATATGTCCCAAAAAGGTTATCTCATTACACGCGATCTGCACCTTTGTAGGTTTAGCAGTTAGATGATAATTCCTTAGAGTGTCGAAAACATATCTAAGTCCCGAAACATGTTCCTCAAACGACGAACTAAACAAGCATATGTCGTCAATATATGTAATAACGTCTGGTCTACCTGATAAAATTTGTCGCATCAGGCGAATGAAGGTAGCTGGCGCATTAACAAGCCCAAAAGGCATCACATTCCACCGGTATAGACCTTGTGGAGTGGAAAATGCGGTGTAGTACTTAGCCTTTTCGGTCAGTGGTATCTGCCAATAACCTTTAGTTAAGTCTATCTTACTAAATATAGTTGCGTTGGATAGACGTGGCAGTAAGTCGTCGATAAGTGGATGTGGTTCGCTGTCAACTATAGTCTTAGCATTTAATTTTCTATAGTCAACACATAGTCTGATGTTATTGTCCTTCTTCCGGACAATCACTAATGGAGAAGAGAATGGCGAATTACTAGTCTCAATGATTCCCAGAGACAACATCTGTTCAAGTTCCTTAGTAGTTTTAGCAAGGAAATGTAAAGGAACCGAATAGGGATGTACACGAATAGGTGTATCGTCATTGAGAGTAATGTCATGACTGATAGCCGATGTGCGACCCGGGACGTCGGTCAACACATCTGGATAAGACTGTAAGAGATTAGCAATCTGTAGACGCTGTTGCGGTGTAACCGTTGAAGAGATGGTTACATCCCGCCAAGATTCAGTAGGTTGAACTACTGGTACCGGTAACGGTAACTGTACCTCAGGAAAAGAAGATTCTTCTTCCTGGATGACGGATAAGTTAGAATAATAACAAGTAGATACGGTACTGTGTTGTCATCTAGTTCATGAAAAATTGACTGTAAGTGTTCAGGACGTGTATGAAATTGCTTGAGCATGTTAATATGAAATATCTTTTTGTGTCCCTTGATATCTAAGACGTAATCAACGTCGGAAATTTTATCAATGACTTTGTAAGGACCATTCCAAGATATCAATAATTTATTGTTGTTGTGAGGAAGTAACACATAAGCCTCATCGCCTGGGAATAATTGGCGTAATCGTCGAGACCTATTTTGTAGAGATCGAGCCTTAGCTTTTGCAGCCTCAGAAGAAGCTGTTGCCAACTGGCAAGACTCAATAATGTTCTTCCGAAGATTAATCACATACTCGTAAGATGACTGAGTGTCCTGAGTCATCTCCGCGTCAATTAATAAGTCTTTTATTAGTCCCATAGGACCTCTTTGGGGAGCACCAAAAACTAATTCAAAGGGAGAGAAGCCAATTTGTTCATGCGGTACCTCCCGATAAGCAAATAGAACAGCTGGGAGTGCTCTGTCCCAGTCATGAGGGTGCTTAACAGTAACCTTATGTAGTAGTTGTTTAAGTGTACGGTTAAGTCTTTCAACTGCACCATTACTCATAGGATGATAAATACTACTTAAATTCCTATCAATGTTCCAAGTTTTCATGACTTCCTTCATGGTGTCAGATATGAACTGTGACCCATGGTCTGATAAAAGTTTTCTAGGAAACCCTATTCTAGAAAAGATGAGATGTAGTGCATCAGCTACATCTGTGGTAGTGGTGGTCTTTAATGGGATAGCTTCTGGCCATCGTGTGCACAAATCAATGCACGTAAGGACGAATCTATGTCCTCTGGCCGATGGTAGCAATGAACCAATAATATCTATGGCCATCTTGTCAAACGGTCTTACTGAGATATCGCAAGCCTGAATAGGCGCCGTGTGAAAAGCTCCACGTGCTTTCACTTCTTGGCATGTAGTACAGGAACGTACATACTGCGAAATATCTCTTGACACTCCTGGCCAAAAGAATGAAGACAGTACTCGAGATCGTGTTCGAGTATATCCCATATGTCCAGCACACTGTGAGTCATGCGCATGTTGAAGAATGTACCGTCTAAAAGTATACGGGACCATAACTTGTTGTTTCATTTGTGATTTGTCATTAAAACATCTAATCAATAGGTCATTTTTAATAACAAACCAATGTTTGTTATTATTACCTGAGGATAGATTGTCAACTTTATCAACCAGCTTAAAAATTTTTTTAAAGATTTATCCTCTTTTTGTTTGGTTGCAAATGTTTCCCTGTCAATAGGTGAATTGACTACAAATTCCTCTTGGTTGTCTACATCCATTTTATTATCACCAACTTTCTCCATGAGTTGAGTCTGCGCTCTAGTCGTCACGGCGTTTCCAGTGCATAGGTTATGTTTTTCCCATTCTATGATCTCATCTGGAGTACAATCTTTACTGCCGTGTATACGACCAACCATCAGATCAGCAATAGGCTTTTTTAGCATACATACTTTTACATTCCCTGTGAAAAAGGGTGTTCTAATATGAACAATAGCTGTGGGGTAAAACTCAATAGTTCCACCAAATGTCATGCAGCGGACGTATTCTCCTGTCGCACAGCTAGGATGTACCAGCGACTGACGTACACCAACCGTCGTGGATCCTGAATCTCTCAGCACTGAGACGACGGATCCATTAACGATTCCCCTGTTAAAAATTAGTAAGCCTGTTCCATCGTTGACTGCAAGACCTACCTCTGGTGTAATATGTCCGCAGTTAAGCACTGTTTCTTTCGCCTTCTGAAAAATAAGATTGCATTGTTGGCAACTATTTGCCACATTATAATTAATAGCAAAACATGCAGCAGAAGACTGTGTTGTATTATCGTCAAGTGGGACCTGAGCTATAGGGGTAGTATTATTTGTAACTGCCGCCCCTGTATTATGGTTGTACTGAGATGATCCCCGAGAATGAGATCGATTCCGAGTATAATTGTTAGAATTATCTCGTCGTCCTCTATAGTAACTATTATCTCGATGTCTCGAGCCATGATTATTACCATTCCAGTTATTGTTATTTTTCGGGGTATGTGATCGATTATAATTAGTGTTATGTTGACTATTGTGGTAGTTTGTTTGAGGTGAATAATTTCTATCTCGTGATCTACCTCTGTTGAACTCATTTTTATTGTTGAAATCATTATTATGTCCCTTCTGAAAGTTAACATTGTGATTTCTTTGGAACCTACTTCTGTCTACACTGTGATGTCTTTGTTTGTTATTATGATTGTAGGCCATATTAGACGCCACAGGTAGAGGTTCTCTTAATGAGGAGTTAGAAATGGTTGCATTCGGATGTGCCGAACAGTAGTTTAAAGAAATTTTTTCCAACTCGTCAATAGTACCTGGTTTACGCTCCTGCAAATATGCAAAGAATGGCTGGCTAACCGAAGATAATACCTTATCCCGTAGTAGCAAATCAACTAATTTGTCGTACGATTTGTTGACTTCTGCCAGTTCAACCCATCTATTAAATGTATTGCGTATGTTCGCAATGAATCCTGCAAAATCTTTTGGAGATTCAGGTAAAATTCCCTTAAATTTCAACCTACAGTGTTCCTCGTCCAGGTGAAACCTTCGTAAAAGCAAGGACTTAATAGCACCGTAGTTATTTGCTATTGATGGGTCAGCATTTTGAGAAGCCGTCAATGGTTCTCCAACCAAGAATTCATTTAACTTGAGTACCCATGACTCTTCAGGCAAATGATTTGTTTTGCAAGTCTGTTCAAAACGTGACAGGAACGATGAAAGGTCGTCCACGTTTAAGTTGAAAGTGGGTAATTTAAAGTTGTAGAAATGTTTAGTTTGGCTGGATGACGATCCATTTTGTGCGTTATTATTCTGGTTTGCATCAGCACTTTGTGCTTGTAATCTTGCTGTCTCCAATTTAATACGCGCCAATTCCATTTCTTGTTGTAAAATAATTTCCTCTCGTTTCAATTTATTCTCTTCTTCCTGTTGAGCAATTTCTCTTAATCTATTTTCCTTGGCAATTTGCTTCATCTCACGTTCTGCTTCCTTTCTTTCACGTTCCTCCTCCTCTTTCTTTAATGCAGCCTTTTTCTCTGCTTCTTTTCTTTCACGTTCCTCCATTTCTGCTTTATGTTTTTCCAGTTCTGCCTCAGCAAACTGACGAAGTTCTTGAGATTTATAACCATATTCCTTACCAATTTTAACGAAATGGTCTATAGTAAGCATTTTGACTTTTATCTGGTAAGTAATTATTGATAATTACTGATTAAAATAGTCAATAGTAGCTTCAGAGTAATTATTATACTTACTCAACTTAGGAATATTCAATATAAATAATCACAATAGTACTGAACTCTTATGTCTAAGTTCAACTAATAGACAATATTTTGTAACAATATTGTATCTAAGTACTAACTATATCATAAATAGTTATGATATCTGTTAACTATAATGTAATTACATCACACAATTAATCTCAATATCCAATAATGTTGGGTATGATTCCTAGTAATTATATTGTTCAATGTACTAAGTCACTCTCTTAGTACCAGAAAAGTATATTAAATAATATACAATGGGTCTGTCACCTCAAAGGTAGACTATAAGATTATTTTATTTGGTCAATATATATATATTATTATTATTATTATTATTATTATGCCCTAGGCATCTCTTATAAATTGTAGTGCTAATTTCTTGGACTATCACTGCATAATTATGCAATGTCCCATATTAACCTTAAATGTCAGAAAAAATTAATTAAATTAAATTACAAGTGTATTATTGAATATAATGTCATATTATTAATGTAGTATTTAATATATATCATGAGTACAAACAAAACAATGATGCAACTAAAGGGTACAAACAATGTCAAGACGCAAACAAGACATTTTCACAATTAAAAATGAATTTATGAACTAAATAAAACAAGCGGAAGTGTCACACGGAAAACGAAGGGTCAAAGATTGACCCGAGGTCAACTGAATATGCAAAGTACACAAAAAAAATGACTGCAAAAAATGATGACATCACAGGACTCATAACGGACGAACATTTAACAATCATCAAATAAATGATAGTAAGAGTAGACTGGACGAAATAGTTAACGAACATGATACAAAACTGAATAAAAATGTGAACTTAGTACAAATAAAATACACCAGTTATCTACGGAACGGTACAGCTAACACAAACGTCAAACGATAGCAGATCTGGACAGGCAGTCCACCGGCAAACCTCAATGGGGCTTCCAAAAGTGCAATCGTTTAACTGCCCTAAGACCGACTGAAATCTAGGTGGTCAGCTGTTCGCGACATTCCCCAGAGATTTCAGTTCCCTCCAACCGGCCCGCTAATTAACAACACATTAAAACAACCCAAAAAATACATGAAACACATTCAGAAAAGACATGCCTATGCAGGCAAAAGGCATGGACTCAGTATTACTGTTTGCAATGACGACAGTATTAAAACAACTAGACTTATCTTTTCCGTTGCTTAGATCAGTGCTAGAGGTCGTCAACAGCTAGGCTAATGCCCCTGACTGTCTGCTCCTGTAGTCCATATTGTTGCTGAGTTATTTGCCGGTTGAAGATCATGTGCTGAGTATAGTTATTTTAATGATTTCTTGTTGATCGTAAATATTATGGTTAACATGTGCGTAAGGAACAGAAGTTTGTTTCTTTTTTTTCTGTCGTTCCCCGCATTCGGCCGCCACTTTGTTGCTGAGTTATTTGCCGGTTGAAGATCATGTGCTGAGTATAGTTATTTTAATGATTTCTTGTTGATCGTGCTTGTTTTATCATTACGCGAATTAGGGTGAAGCGTTCATACAACTCAGTAGCATGATATGAAGAAGTAACATGTAATACTTGAACTCAGCAACATTAATGAAGTAATTAATGCCTTCAGGTTGAGTCCGTAATATTTAATCACATGTACACACAGGATGATCATTTCAAATATGAGCAGAACGTAAGTCCGTATAAGTCATGCATAAATTAATCAATAACGTAGACTGCTGGTTTACGTGTCAATGTCCGTTTAAGGATACAATGCAGTATTGTCGTCAGAACATCACAGCTATATGTACGCGCAGATAGACATGGCTACCTGCCGACAGTGAGACTGCGAGTCTGAATATTTCATACGAATTGGACGATTATTCTCCTCCTTCTGAGGATTCTAGTTAAACACTAACCTCCGTAAGTTTCCTCTCATATAGAGTTCTAGGACTGACCCTGGTCCATCATAAATGCACATATAAATGGCTATATCATGCCATTGAATTGGAAGGTTAGAAAACGCAGCTATTCAGCTTGGCGGTCAAGTAACAAAGGGTAGCGTCTCCTAGTTACCGACTGTGACCCAAACAACGCTAGACACGTCATAATCGATCGTGTATGGAGCGTTCAATAATTGAAACATCTATCGCAATATATTAAATGTCTTAACCTTTACAATTGCACGTCTGCTAACCTTTAGCAGACGGCGTTAATAACATATACCGTAACAGAGGCACATGTGATGTAATCATCACTCATTACTCATCACTACTCCCGTCGGTGTCTGGGGTCGCTCTGCTATTGGGTTTCCCGCACGACTAGTCAGAAACAATCATCAGCACTTGCAGTTGTGGTTCATGCATATACTATTTTCATATGTTGAGGTTGCCAGCCTTGTATATAACCACTTAGCAAGAAACCTGTAGAATTTACATTAGTAAATAAATTGTTTACACTTACCCCCAAAATTTTGGGAATACACTGTCACCTTGCAAAGATTTAGACTGGACACAGCTCTGTATTAGATGCTTCGAAATCACTTAGGTCTGGAAATTAGAGTTAATTCCTCTGACAGCGGGTGTTGTGCAAACTCCTTGTCCTGGGAAAACTTTTGTTCAATTCCTCTATAACTTGGGCTGGGAAATTAGAGTTAATTCCTCTGACGGCGGATGTTCTATGAAATCACCTAGGCCTGGGAAAACCTTTGTTCAATTCGTCTATGGCTTGTGATCAAATTCCTAGGATTCCAGTCTTGTTAATTAAAGTCCTGGCCCCTTTAAGTTTCCAGTCTTGTATTAAAAATGCGGGTTTACTTGTGAATTCCAAAGTTGTCCAATACTCGATCTGTTACTTATAGTTGTGGAATTTCTAAGTCCAATGTCTCCTGTTTCTTTCTGGCTTTTATGAGTCGCTGATATGACTTGTGCGCTGCAGTCTCTGTGTGTCATCTGTTTCTGTGTGTTCATAGCACTATATTCTCAGTTCGTAGTGCAAATCACAGATTGCACTTCCGACTAGTGTGCCAATAAAATACATTATATATTTCATCTCAAAATGAACAAATCTAATCGAATCTCGTTCAGCATTACGTGGGTAGGGGCGTTTTCACATTAGAAAAATACCCTCACGTGTTTCAAAATATTAAATGTAATATCCACGAGTGACCTCTTACAGTGATGTCATATCGTTGCGTCAGACTTCCGCCGGCATCTTATGCACAACTCATAAACAACATCTGTGAACTCATTTGATGTCCAAATGCTACCTATCGCCAATATTGTCTCTCCAGTCAGATTATCGTGATAATCACACACACGGATGGTCCCATGAAACGATAAACGCATGTACCACCTGTGTAATCTGCCCAGCTCAGACGGCTATCTCAGACATATAATATTGGCTTCTTTAGATGTACTGCCGGAGTGGCTGAAGGTGTGAGAGATCACACAAAGTACATGCACGAACCATTCTGTCACACTGGAGACAGACAAGATGGAAATAAAGAAGACATGGAAAGACCTTGAGCGGATGGCACGTGACAAGAAGACTAAGCAGACGTTGGTTGATGACGTATGCTCGTTGGAGAGTTGAAAAGTGAAAGAAAAAGAAGACGAATTTCATTAACTAAGATTTAGATTAGTAGTATGTATTTTACCGTCTAGAATTCTGTTATCACTTGAATTATTATGCTTTATTTCTGGCTTACCTCGAATGTTTACAAGCATCTCCTGTTAAATTAATAGCAATGCAGTTTCGGCCTGTACTGTATAATCTTATGGAATGAATATATTCATTATCCTTAAGCAGATCGTATAAATTCAAACCATTTCTACATCTCATATTCACGAATGTATATATCGACCTGGCTGCCGCACCGTAGAACCAAAACTTTTATAATACCGTGTATCATTAATGTATTCATCAACATTAAGCCCTGACCGAGAAATAGAGCGATATACAATAAATTCCTCTATAACCATCATTCATCAAAATCTTTCACAGCAAGTTTCGACCTCTCAACAAATGCTCCATTGATTCTTCGTCAGAATCAATTTTCAGTCATCAGTCATCCAGGCGCCCCGACGCTTTGCTATAACGGCACATTAGTCGGCTACATTCTAATGATTTTCGATCTCAAGTGTCCCATTTCTTCTCTCAGCAAACACTTTCTGTGTTTCGGCCAACTCTTTTCTTCCAGAACTTTCTATCAGTCTTCAGATGAATTCAGCTACGTTTTTCTGCTTTAAGAACGTGGCCATTTTAACAATATATGTTAGCCTCCCGTATCTCCGTTCAGTTCTGCAAACATGGTTTATGGAGAAATTAATCCGTGTCCGGACTTTAGCACGTATATTTTTCTCTCATGTTTCTTTCCTCGCTGGCTGCTTCTTAAGCTCATTATTCTATCTTTCCAGTCGCATTTTATTTATAAATATTATGTGAGATTGACAGAAATGTCTGTCTTTAAACGTCTATCTATCTATCTATCTATCTATCTATCTATCTATCTATCTATCTATCTATCTATCTATCTATCTGTCTGTCTGTCTGTCTGTCTGTCTGTCTGTCTGTCTGTCTGTCTGTCTGTCTGTCTGTCTGTCTGTCTGTCTGTCTGTCTGTCTGTCTGTCTGTCTGTCTGTCTGTCTGTCTGTCTGTCTGTCTGTCTGTCTGTCTGTCTGTCTGTCTGTCTGTCTGTCTGTCTGTCTATGTCCATCTGTCCGTCCGTCGGTCAGTCGGTCGTCGGACAGTCGGTCTGTCAATCTTTCTGTATATGTGCCTGCTTGTTTGTCTAATTCTGTCTGTCTATGTAAAAGCTTGAACATTGGAGTGAAAGGGTAAGGACGTATAAACAAAGAGGCATGAGTTGAACGCATATGGAAAAGACTTCAGAGCGAGTAAACAGGCATGTTACAAGAATGAGTGCATATCGAGTGTTCTTTTTGTAACAGTGAATCGGTGGAACGTTCTTTAGCAAAATTAGTGAGTTGTTCAGCTTTGCCTGGCGTGAAATGATGTCACGGATTGCCTTTCCTGCTTTGCAGTAATGGTCCAACAGTGACCAAAACTCAAGGGTATCTAATATTGGCTTCCAGGGTATCAACCTGGGCGCAAGATTACTCTTGGCAGAGATGTAGATAGAAAATTAGTGACACTTCTACCTTAAGGGAGCCTTCACAGAAGTCAAGAACAAAAGCTGCTTAGGGCTGAGCAATTTGTTAACTTATTATCTGGTCCGTCGCCTTTTGTGAAGGGTTTAAAGCAATGGTTCTGGCCCGCTAAGCCCCCAGTTGGTGTAATCCAACGAATGCCCTCTTATAAGTAATGGCTCTATATAAATATATGTAATTATTAAATTGTCTTGCTCATACGTTTGCTTTCATACTTCTAATGACTGAGTATATAATTATTTGTTTAGTTTAAAATAACATACAACAAATTTAATAGTCAATTAGTTCAACAAGTTAAAATAAGGATTAAATGGTGGTGAAAGGTACATGAAATTTTTCCTCACAGAGGTTGGATCGGGGCGCTATCAATGTCCGTGTTTTGCTGTTGCCTGTGACACAAAAAAACGTAACTCCAGATGAGTCCTGCAGCTGTAGTTCATCAATTCTGTGATGACTGACGCCTTCTCCACACTTTCTTCCAATGTAGGTGGTTAGGGTGGATGCTTTTCCCTCACAATAGCGGCGTGAATATCACAACTCGTCTGATGGCTTGTAACCACGAACCCAAAATTTTGGGAATGCACAATCTCCTTGCACAGATTTAGACTGGACACAGCTCTGTATTAGATGCTTCGAAATCACGTAAGTCTGGGAAATTAGAGTTAATTCCTATGACGGCGGATGTTCTGTGAAATCACCTGGGCCTGGGAAAACATTTGTTAAATTCCTCTGTGACTTGTGATCAAATTCCTAGGATTCCAGTCTTGTTAAATAAAGTCCTGGCCCCTTTAAGTTTGCAGTCTTGTATTAAAAATGTTGGTTTACTTGTGAATTCCAAAGTTGTCCAATACTCGATCTGTTACTTATAGTTGTGGAATTTCTAAGTCCAATGTCTCCTTTTTCTTTCTGGCTTTAGTTGAAATGACTTGTGAGCTGCAGTCTCTATGTGTGATCTGTGTCTGTGTTTTCATCATACTGTATTCTCAGTTCTTAGTGCAAATCACAGATTGCACTTCCGACTAGTGTGCCAATAAAATACATTGTATATTTCAGCTCCTCAAAATGAACCAATCCAATCGAATCTCGTTCAGCACTACGTGGGTAGGGACGTATTCAAATTCGAAAAAATACCCTCACGTGTTTCAAAATATTAAATTTAATATCCACGCGTGACCTCTTACAGTGATGTCATATCATTGCGTCAGACTTCCGCCGGCATCTTGTGCACAACTCATAAACACCATCTATGAACTCATTTGATGTCCAGATGCTACCTATCGCCAATCAGATTATCGTGATAATCATACAGGGATGGTCCCGTGAAACGATAAACGCATCTACCACCTGTGTAATCTGCCCACCTCAGGCGGTCATCTTAGACAGACAATATTGACTTCTATAGATGTTGATCGGGCGAGACCGTCTTTTCATGATAAGAATCTCGCTCGCTGACCGGTGATAATGACTGGGTATGGTTACGATAATACCCCAGTTCATCTGGCGGAACGTAAATAAGTCTGAAGAGTGGTAAACAAGAAAAAAACAGTCCCACAGCAAATACTTCCGTAGGGATGTGGAGTGTTAGAGACTTCACCCTACTAGATCCACCATTGAGAGTAAAATAATGGTGCATAAAATATGCCACATAATAATGACAGGGGAGAGAGAAATAAAAAATATCACTCGCACGGGAATGTAATGCAATCCTGCCGGAGTGGACTTGAGATCGCACAACCGTATCGTCACAAATGAGAAAGTTGTTATGACGGCCCAAGTGCACGCTCGACTGGTGAGCGCGTAAATGCGAATCATTGAGTGATATTCAGATACACTGTCTATATAGTTGATACAGTTTCTTCTTCTTCTTCTTCTTCGTCCTGAAAAGGACGTTGGTTGCGGCGTTGTATCCGTTTACAGCGAAGATGCGATATTTGCGCCTTTCGGCCGACAAATCCGACTTCGGCACGGCATTTTTGGGACCGGGTTAGCCTTCTCTCTTCGATCCCTACTCACTCAGCCAGACTGCAGTGATGCAGCCTGTTTCCAGGACCACCACTTGGAGGTGGAGTAGGGCCTTGGTCAGCTCTGGTTCGCTAACCCTGACGCAAGCAGTCTAGCTATGGGTCGCTAACTGCATTCCTCACTGTTGACGCGTCTTATCGTTCGTCCAATACAGTTTCGATATAGTTGATACAGTTTCTATATAGTTGATACAAGTTCTATACTGTTGATACAGTTTCTATAAAGTTGATACAGTTTCAACATAGTTGATACAGTTTCAATATAGTTGATAAGCTTCTATAAAGTTGATACAGTTCCAATATAGTTGATTCCGTTTCAATATAGTTGATACAGTTCCAATATAGTTGATACAGTTTCAATATAGTTGATACAGTTCCAATATAGTTGATACAGTTCCAATATAGTTGATATAGTTTCAATATAGTTGATACAGTTTCAATATAGTTGATACAGTTCCAATATAGTTGATACAGTTCCAATATAGTTGATACAGTTCCAATATAGTTGATACAGTTTCAATATAGTTGATACAGTTTCATTATAGTTGATACAGTTTCAATATAGTTGATACAGTTCCAATATAGTTGATACAGTTTCGACATAGTTACATGGAGCGGGAGAAATGGAAACGATAGGCTTAGTGCGTGAATGGTCATCATTTTCCTTTGCATTCCTTACGAGGCATTGTACCACCACTATAACTGGTTCCCTTGCAGGAAGCCTGCACCAAGCATTCACGTGCTCTGTGGGCGAGGGTTTCTGTGCACTGTGTTATACATGATCAGGTTTCTAGCCTCATGAACAACCTCATATGAGTCGTCTTATACAACTTACATAAGGGTGCTGCAGTTCTATTATTTCTTTCTTTCTTTCTTCACAGACCCCGAGAACTTAACGGGCTAGTGCGTGAATGTTGCTGAAAATAAATTTGTAGCACATTCACGATAGAGAAGTCCTTTTTGTTCAGTTGTCTTATGGTCTGATGAAGTTCATTGTTTTTGGTAAACGTTATTGTCTTCGGAAATTAGGAGGAGTTGTGTGTTCGTCAGGGAAAAAATAGGTGATTACTATTCGTTAAGACACATATAATATTCTTCACGCAACATACATGAGTAGTCACATGTTCAACATATATATATGAGACATGTTGGCATTTTATTGAAAATAAAGCTGATGTGGAGAAGGAATAAAGCAGTACTAGGGCGACAATATTTTGTCTAGTTCGTTCCATCAGTTGCCCTATTGACGATCTCGTTATACGATTTCAGTCCATCCAATCTTCGCTGGAACTGGGTTGGCCACGTCCTCAGAAGTGACCCTGATACAATCACCAGAACTGTTTTGCTAGGGACCACAGAATGACGACGAAAGAGAGACAAACCATAGACAACCTGGCGGAGAACAGTGGAGGCTGAGATGCTAAGCATGAACCAGAGTTGGGGCACGGCACGAAGGGTGGCCGCCGACCGAGCAAAATAGGGACAGTTTGTTGCTGCCCCACAAGGCGCGATGGCCACTGACTGCTTTGTCAGTCAGGGGCTAAAGATCAAAGTAGAAGAAGATTCGCAGCAATCACCCTGTTCTGACAGTCTGTAACTTTTTTGGTTTAGTTTTTATTGTTCTCAGTGTTTCCGAGTCATTCATTAGGACTGCCTTGACATTTGTGCTGAAGATTCTTATTTTTGTATTGGACTTTATTTCTTTTGATTTTCATTTTCATGCACGTCCAATGAAGTGAAAGCTCCGCTGGTCTTGTTTTGATATCATTGTCTGTTTCTCCAACTGTGTCTACATCAGGGGTTCTCAACCGTTTTTTGCTCATAGCCCCCTACTGAGTCTCATTTAACTCCGTGGCCCCCTCATAGTCGCCGTTAGCTTGACAAGGTACTTTACCATCTTACTGTCGCCCCCGGGGGTGAGGGGCGAGGGCATATGGCCAACGTTGAGAGCCACTGTCAAGATATATGTACAAGTTTACATCACTCAAGCATGTTTCGCCAAGTGCAAAATGGCTGTCATTTGCCGCATTTATTCTCATAATCTTTGTCTTATCTCTGAATATTTTCAAACCCAATTGCTCTGACCTATCGTCAAGTATTCCCATTTGTTCTTGCATATGATTACGGTTATGGGACAGTATTTGTATACACTCGTCGCTAAAGGTCAGGAGAGAGTTTGCAGTTGGACTGTATGATACTCCAGTGTGACTAAATAATTCATTTTCATCATTTAACCTTATCATATGTCATCTACATATATTTCTAATAAAGCATTTGACATTGTTGATGATAAGGGCTGAGTTTATCCTAATACATGTCTATGTCCCAGCGAAGATGGACCTTTGTTTTGTGAAGGGCCATGGAAAGTGTATAGTCTATTTAGTTTAACGTTGCCTAGAATGTAAATTATAATACGAGCATGTTACCCGTCAAGGCATGACGGCAAGGAAATACACTGTGAGATTTCTGTCTTTTGTACTGAGACTAGCATAATTTCTGCTGGGTTTAGTTATTTCTTTTACATTTCCTTTCACCTCTCATAAAAAAAAACAAAGATTGATATTACCAGCTTAGTATAATAATCTTCAGACTTCGCACGGGTCACAACAGATTGAGATACCATTTATTCAAGAAACTAAAGATGGGAACAACAGGTGAGTGTAACTGTGGCACCGATAAATTGACTGCTGAACATTTACTTCAAAGGTACCCAGAATATGAGGAACAGAGAAAGCGTGTACGCCCATCACCATTACCATTCCTGGAAAAAACCCTACAGAGATACAAACAGCCTCAAGCTGACCGCTGCTTTCTTTGAACATATTCAAGTTGACGTCTGAATGCCAACGAAGAAGATCCTCCACCGAGCAAGTAACATCTATCTATCTATCTATCTATCTATCTATCTATCTATCTATCTGTCTGTCTGTCTGTCTGTCTGTCTGTCTGTCTGTCTGTCTGTCTGTCTGTCTGTCTGTCTGTCTATCTGTTTATCTGCCTGCCAGCTTGCCTGTCTATCTGTCTATCTATATGTTTATCTGTCTAGTTATCCGTCTGTCTTTCTGTCTGTCTCTCATCCATTCACTCATTCATTCATTCATTTCGTTAATTCAGTCTCTTTACTCTCTCTCTTGAGAATTCGTCAAACTCATATCCCTCCTTATTTCTGTCCCTCTGTCTCGTCTAATCGTCCATCTAATTCACACGCACTAGATGCCATCTAATCACCTTCCGTCACAGAATCCGGCCAGGAGATATTAAGTAGATGACCCGTCTCTAAGGAACGAGCTTTATGTGTTTATTGCTGTATTGTGGGATTTTTGGGGATTTTCATATAACATGAATAATTTTCCTGTTTTACTTCTTATGGAAGATGGTCCCCTTGCATGAAGCCTGCACCAAACATTAACATGTTATTTCAGTGTTTGTTTCTGTAGCTATCTGTTTTACATGATATAAGGTTGCCAGCCTCATGCACAAACACATCTTAGTCGCTTCGTAACGACATGCCTGAGGGTACGGTAGTCCTAGTCTTTTTGTCTCCTCAGAGAACCCTGGGAACTTCACAGGAAATTAATAACATTTAATTGTTATATATTAATGAGTTTCACTTTAACAATATTATATTGTTATATATTAATGAGTTTCACTTTAACAATACAGTAGACATTCAAAAATCCGGCAACCTCCGGACCTGAGGAGTGCCAGATTTTTGAAAATGCCGGATTTTTTATGGTTATATATTCTGTATATATTTAACAGAAAATGACTACCTGTACACTTTATCTGCGATCGACAATGCACGATGTTTACGTTTTACACCACTTCTTTTATTTGCTGAATCCATAATGAGGCTATACAGCAGCAAATAAATGATAAAATGAGAAGGAATGAGCAGGAATGCCTGTTAACACGTGCAAGCAAGACCCAAACAGCTGCATCAAAACATAAACGGCTCCAGAAAACAGTGGCGCGCCAACACGGTAAATTTAAAAATGCGCTCCGAAATCCATGCCTGAAATCTGAAGGAACCGGATTATCGATGGCCGGATTTTTGAATGTCAACTGTATTATATTGTTATATATTAATGAGCTTCACTTTAACAATATTATATTGTTATATATTAATGAGCTTCACTTTAACAATATTATATTGTTATACATTAATGAGTTTCACTTTAACAATATTATATTGTTATATATTAATGAGTTTCACTTTAACAATATTAAATTGTTATATATTAATGAGCTTCACTTTAACAATATTATATTGTTATATATTAATGAGCTTCACTTTAACAATATTAAATTGTTTTATATTAATGAGCTTTACTTTAACAATATTATATTGTGTTATATATTAATGAGCTTCACTTTAACAATATTATATTATTATATATTAATGAGCTTCACTTTAACAATATTATATTGTGTTATATAATAATGAGCTTCACTTTAACAATATTATATTGTGTTATATAATAATGAGCTTCACTTTAACAATATTATATTGTTATATATTAATGAGTTTCACTTTAACAAAATTATATTGTTACATATTAATGAGGGCAAGTGCGATACACATGGCGCCACAACAAAGTGCTAAATGAGCTGGCTGCGACAATAGATCTGGCAAGGATGAAGGCGAATAGCAATGTCAAGCCAAACACCGCAAACACATACTTTCTGAGAGCAGGAAAGTCAGCACACCAAAACCGAGTAAATCAGGTAGCAGTGTACCATATCTCCTTGACTGTGCAAATGAATGGGAGATGGAGGTAGACCTACCTAGACGAGGGGCATATCCAGAGAGTATCAGGAAATCTCGAAGACGGCCAGATATAGTGCTGCATTCTTCATCATCGCACCAGGTTATATTGATTGAACTGACCGTGCCATTTGAATCCAGATTGGAAGAGCAACATTTGTTCAAAGCGGCCAAGTATAGTGATCTGGCCGCAGATCTGAGACACGATGGGTTCACTGCAAGGGTCATGGCTGTTGAGGTGGGTGCAAGAGGGCTCGTGGCTGCATCAGTGTATGATTTATTGAAACTGTTGGGGCTGAGGGGACAGTCGAGTACAAGGGCACTGAAGAGGCTTAGTGAAACTGCGGAAAAGGCATCATGCTGGCTGTGGAACAACCGCAATGGGCTATGGAACTCGGGACAGTAAACTGCGGTACAGAAAACATCAGGAATTTGTCTAAGTCCACAATACGTTGAGTTTTTCGGTGTACTGGTGAAAGGGCTGTCACTGACAGGCAACACACGGCGTATATTATAACAGGTGTTGGGCACAGAGTTACAGTTGCTAGCGCGCAGTGGCTAGCCTCGTCGGCTTCGTGCAGGTGTGTCAGTGTCTGTCCCTAATCGTGGTGTGCGGCGGAACGAACGGAATAATTTGTCTTCTCTTTGGTTACTTTAACAGTTGCCTCCACGGCTGGCGGAGTTGTGGATTTTAAAGTTGCTACCAAAGTGAAATGGGTTCATTTTCGATACAAGACATCAGGAGGTTGAGACACTTGGGAGTCATGACCCAAGTGGGTCCGCCCCCCTTAGAGTGTAAAAGAGTATAGGGCCGGAACACTTGTTCGACTGTGGGACTTCTTCTGATGATCAGATTGCCTCTGTTGTATTGCTCTGTATAGAGTTTACTATCACAATGAGCTTCACTTTAACAATATTATATTGTTATATATTAATGAGTTTCACTTTAACAATATTATATTGTTATATATTAATGAGCTTCACTTTAACAATATTATATTGTGTTATATATTAATGAGCTTCACTTTAACAAAATTATTTTGTTATATATTAATGAGTTTCACTTTAACAATATTATATTGTTATATATTAATGAGTGTCAAGTGCTTACTGTGTGTACACATTGACAAATACGTATTACATACACATGGAGCAACAAACATGGCTCGTTATTCACAGCTAATCGTTAATTCACTAGACTCCAACACGTCGATACGATATCCGACGACTTTATGTCACAAACTTGAGTATAACACAATAACACAGGCAGACTGCCGCTGTGGCCATAAATCATCACATAAGAAAAGCACAATGTATGATGTGCATAATTAGAACAGCATCTCATGGAACGAATTTCACAATATCTCTATATATTTCCTATTTTTCCTCAACCATTTCGCCTTCACTCTCCACGTAATCTCTCTTCGCTCTAATCTCTCTCTCGAATGACCTTTCTACCCATGACCCTTTTCACACCTGACCAGTCTTCACCACCACTTCGTTCACAACAACTCAGTCATGCCCGTGAACTCGTCATTAGCGCTTACTGCTACTAATGCATTCATGCCCGCAGTCAAACTTAACATTCACTCACTTCAACAGCAACCATATGGCAAAAATCATGCATCTCTAATTACACACAAAATTAAAGGTGATAAACATTACATCAATTTCACCAAATTCTACTATACCGGAGAATATCTATTCTATAACCCTGTACTGGATACATAACATATGATAAGAACTTAGCTTATACAAAAATCATGCAGAATACAGTTGACAAAATATTACTCATATACAAGTATCAAATATTACATAGAAATGGTGGTTTAAAAAAAAACACCCATTTACTACAAGCAAGTGTTCATAATCTAGATAATGAATCTGCAAGAACATTTAATTTACCCTGAATAGGAAAAACAGTGAAGTGGTACTGTTGTAACAACAACGACCACCTTGTCAAACGTGAATTTGGTGATCTAGATGACTTAAGAAAAGTCAATGGATAATGGTCCGTTTCCAGTACAAAATGAGATCCTAACTAATACCTAGAGAGTTTGGAAACAGCCCAATTAATAGCTAAACACACTCTCTCTCTATAGTGGCATATCGCGTTTCAGCCGGAAGCAACTTCCTGCTGACATACATGACAGGATGTAGAAACCCATCATGTTCTTGCATCAGACACGCACCAATGCCCACTGCAGAAGCATCAGTCCTCAGTACAAAAGGCTTAGCCAAGTCTGGCAATAGAAGAATGGGCTCGCTGGAGAATACAGCCTTGATGTTCCTCAGTGCTCTATCACACTCTTCAGTCCAGACTACTCTGTTCGGTGTGCCCTTTTTAGTGAGTGATGTTAGAGCTGCCGACAATGAAGAGAACCTGGGGATAAATTTATGATAAAAATTTATCAGACCGAGTAAACTACATACTTGTTTCTTTGTTTTTGGAGGTTGCAAATTCAAAATTCTTCCAACTGTCTGATCAACTAGTTTTAAAACACCCTGTCCTACCACATATCCCAGAAACGTTAACTCCTGAAACCTCACCTTAATCTTACTGGGTCTTGCTGTAAGGTGATGCACCCGAAGGCATGATAACAGTGACTTCAATCCCTCTACATGTTGATCCCACGTGTCATGAAACAAACAGATGTCATCAATATATGTGATAACATCCTTCTGTCCCCTCAAAAGCATTCTCATCATTCTCACAAAAGTTGCAGGGGCATTCACCAGTCCAAAACACATATAATTAAACTGGAAAAAAGACCCTGAGGGGTACAGAATGCTGTAAGTGGCCTAGCGCCTTCTGCTAAGGGAATTTGCCAATACCCCCTTGATAAGTCTAGTTTTGTAAAATACTTTGCCCCCGCTATTTGAGATAGGAGGACCTCTTGGTTGGGTATAGGTTCCGCATCTATCACTGTGACACTATTCAAGCGGCGGAAGTCTATACATATCCGTAGGGATTTATCCTTCTTCCGCACGATGACCATGGGAAATGAGTATGATGATTCAGATGGGGAGATAACACCTAAGCGTAACATATCATTCACTTCTTTTTCAACCGCAGAAGTATAATGTAATGGAATAGGATATGGTCTCACCCGGATGGGCTCTCCATAGGTCAGTTTAATATCATGCTCAACTAAATCAGTTCTTCCAGGAATATCTGTAAGCACATCTTGAAATTCGCACAGCAGTGACTTCACCTGTTTCCTCTGATGCTGTGGGAGAGATGCAGAGACCTCTACATCTCCCCATGATTCTGAAGCAACCAATGGCAATAGTGGGATCCGGAGATTGACCTCCTCACCTTTCTCTCCATCTTCCTCGATGACTGCTGCACTAGCTACAGTAACTGTACTATCAAGAACAGCGTTCACAACTGGTTCCAGTTCAGTTGGACGTACTACGAATGGTTTTAGCATATTAATATGGAAAATCTTCCCCTTCCCTCGGACTAATATCAGATAATCCACATCGGTAATCTATTTCTTCACTTGAAATGGGCCTTGCTAGCTCCCTAGCAGGTGATTTTCCTTGGTAGGTAGCAACAACCATACCTCGCTGCCAGGACTGAGGGATACAAGTTTGCTATTCCTATTGGCGTATGCTCTATACCTTGCACACGATGTCTGTAATGCCTCACGTGCTATCGAACACGATGTAATTATGCGCTCTCGCAAGTCAACGACATACTCATAACTTGACTTGACGCTATCATCAGCGTAATTCCCGGTCAGCAAGTCTCTCAAAATTTTCATTGGACCCCGAGGATTTGCACCAAATACTTGCTCAAACGGTGAGAATCCTGTGCTCTCTTGTGGCGTCTCCCTGTATGCAAACAAAACTCCCGGTAGGTATCTATCCCACAATTGTGGAAAATCTCCTGCAACCTTACCTAGCATTCTTTTCAGTGTTCCATTGAACCGCTCGCAGACCCCGTTGCTCTGAGGATGATAAGGGGTGGTGAACACTTGGGCTATGTCTAACAGTTTAGATATGTGTTTCATCTCTTCTGAAATGAATTGCCGGCCCCTGTCAGACAAAATCTCTTCAGGAAATCCTAATCTGCTAAATAAGCTCATTAGAGCCTCTGCTATATCCTTTGATGTGATGGATTTCATTGGCAATGCTTAAGGCCATCTCGTACATAGATCAACCAATGTTAGAATAAATCTATACCCCCGATCAGACATAACTGGAAGGAGCCCAATAATGTCTATAGCAACCTTCTGAAAAGGGTGAACTGCCAAATCTGTTGCTACTAATATTGCCTTAGGAGTCCTTCCTTTCTGGCTTGTCTTCTGACACACTTTACATGACCGACAGTAAACCTTCACATCCTTATTGTATCCACGCCAGTAAAACTGGGACAACACTCTACAGCGAGTTCTCGCAATACCCATGTGACCCGCAAAAGGGATATCATGTGCTGTCCTTAACACTGTATTCTTCAGTTCCACTGGAATAACCACTTGTGTAATGACTGAGTGTTGCTCCGCAAAGCATCTGATTAGAATGGAATTTCTAACCTCAAACCAGTATCGAGCAGACTTGGTATGCCGTATGTTCTTGGACTCAGCCAACCGAAACAAAGGCAGAAGTGAAATGTCTTGCTTCTGCATGTCTACAAAATCAGATGCTGTAATTCCAGCAACCGTAGGCACCCAAGGGATATTACTGGATTGCGATATCATAATATTTGCATCATCAGCCTTAGTCTGAGCCCTCGTAATTACTGCGTTAGCAAACAAATCATGCCCATTTTCCCACTCCTCAATATCCTGACTGGTGCAATCATGAACCCCATTAACATTTCCAATAATGAGATCAGCGACGGGAGAATCAAGGACGCATACTCGAACTCTACCCGACAAGAAAGGGGTGTCGATCTGCACAATCGCCAATGGATAGTACTCGACATTACCACCAAATGTAATGCATTTGGCCATCTTTCCAATATAATACGTATCCTTAATCAATGTCTTCCTAATGCCAATGGTTGTACAGCCCGTGTCCCTCAAAACAGATACAGGTTTATTCTCCACAAAACCCTTATGTAAAGATAAGGTGCCATTCCCATCAACTGATGAAAGGCAAGGCAAAGTGTGGCCACATATTAAAATAGGCTTGCCATCAGGCTCGAACAATGGTCTGCACCCCTCACACTTCTCGCTATTAAATGTATCAAGGACAGTAGCTGAATTTGCATGCTCAGTGTTTCCCTTTGGGCTCTCTTTTCGACTGCTTCTTCTCTCATTACAATTGGGGCAGTTGGAATCCGTCTCTTGGCGCTTGTAAGGGCTTCTCCTTGAACTGCCATTATAATTTTTCTTTGTCCTGGCATATGGACTTCTTTGTGGGTTGAAGGGACACCTCTCTGGGTCCCTCCCACACTGATAAGATAGATGACACCTTGAGCCACACTTATAACAACCCCTTCTACTGTAGCCTGACCCAAAAGAAGGGTACTGTCTCTCCGTACGGTGAACCGGATCTTCTTCACTACTGGTCCAGGGTGTAGCAAAGGAAAATGCCTCTCTCACTGCTTACACCATCTCCAGGCAAGATGTTACGATTTCAGCCGATCACCCGCAACACAATGGCTTTGTTATTCCATTACAAGGCCCAGCAGACGATCTTTTTGGTATCAACAGTGATGCCGAACTACACAGCACAGATAAATTGACGACAGATCAGCACACTCGTCACGGGGCAAAATAACACAATATCAGTGCGCCGAGGTAAACAAGACTGATTACCGCCTTTCCATTCTTCGAGCTACTTTCCAAAATAACTCTGTCGATTTCGTCAAAACTGTCCCTTCGCCTCTCCGCCAGTGATTAAACTATTCTTCGCTCTTAAATATTCAGTCCTTCTGCAGCAATACCATTGCTGACTATCACTGAAATGAAGACTTCAGATTTGCACATCAAGTTCCTGTGACCTGATTCAAACAAATAGGCCTACTTTTCTGTTCCGCTTGATATAATTTTCAACAACAATTCACGAGAAGGCGAAATTGTCAAAAATTCTGCAGAAAATTAGGGGTGGGTCCTCTCTTCCACTTACGAGTCCCCCAAAATTGTCAAGTGCTTGCTGTGTGTACACATTGACAAATACGTATTACATACACATGGAGCGACAAACATGGCTCGTTATTCACAGCTAATCGTTAATTCACTAAACTCCAACACGTCGATACGATATCCGACGACTTTATGTCACAAACTTGAGTATAACACAATAACACAGGCAGACTGCCGCTGTGGCCATAAATCATCACATAAGAAAAGCACAATGTATGATGTGCATAATTAGAACAGCACCTCATGGAACGAATTTCACAATATCTCTATATATTTCCTATTTTTCTTCAACCATTTCGCCTTCACTCTCCACGTAATCTCTCTTCGCTCTAATCTCTCTCTCGAATGACCTTTCTACCCATGACCCTTTTCACACCTGACCAGTCTTCACCACCACTTCGTTCACAACAACTCAGTCATGCCCGTGAACTCGACATTAGCGCTTACTGCTACTAATGCATTCATGCCCGCAGTCAAACTTAACATTCACTCACTTCAACTCACAACTTACATAAACATATCGAGCTCCCACCAGAGCATGAGTACTGACATTCATTCTATAAACCGTTCGTGACAATGAGCTTCACTTTAACAAAATTATATTGTGTTATATATTAATGAGCTTCACTTTAAATGTATTAAATTGTTATATATTAATGAGCTTCACTTTAACAATATTATATTGTGTTATATATTAATGAGCTTCACTTTAACAATATTATGTTGTTATTTATTAATGAGTTTCACTTTAACAATATTATATTGTTATATATTAATGAGCTTCACTTTAACAATATTATATTGTGTTATATATTAATGAGCTTCACTTTAACAATATTATATTGTGTTATATATTAATAAGTTTCACTTTAACAATATTATATTGTTATTTATTAATGAGTTTCACTTTTACAATATTATATTGTTATATATTAATGACCTTCACTTTAACAATATTATATTGTTTTATATTAATGAGCTTCACTTTAGCAATATTATATTGTTATATATTAATGAGTTTCACTTTAAGAATATTGTTGTTATATATTAATGAGTTTCACTTTAGGAATATTGTATTGTTATATATTAATGAGCTTCACTTTAACAATATTATATTGTTATATATTAATGAGCTTCACTTTAAGAATATTGTATTGTTATATATTAATGAGCTTCACTTTAAGAATATTGTATTGTTAAATATTAATGAGCTTCACTTTAAGAATATTATATTGTTATATATTAATGAGCTTCACTTTAAGAATATTATATTGTTATATATTAATGAGCTTCACTTTAAGAATATTGTATTGTTATATATTAATGAGCTTTACTTTAAGAATATTATATTGTTTAATGAGCTTTACTTTAAGAATATTATATTGTTATATATTAATGAGCTTCACTTTAAGAATATTATATTGTTATATATTAATGAGCTTCACTTTAAGAATATTATATTGTTATATATTAATGAGCTTCACTTTAAGAATATTATATTGTTATATATTAATGAGCTTCACTTTAAGAATATTATATTGTTATATATTAATGAACTTCACTTTAAAAATATTATATTGTTATATATTAATGAGCTTCACTTTAACAATATTATATTGTTATATATTAATGAGCTTAACTTTAACAATATTATATTGTTATATATTAATGAGCTTCACTTTAACAATATTATATTGTTATATATTAATGAGCTTCACTTTAACAATATTATATTGTTATATATTAATGAGCTTCACTTTAACAATATTATATTGTTATATATTAAATTTCAGGGGAAATGATTAAAGCAGTTAATGACAACAACCTCTTGAGAATTTTAGATATTATAAATGAAGTATGGAGAGAAGAACAACCACCACAACAATGGAAAGACAGTATTATTGTAAAGTTACCGAAGAAAGGTAATCTATCAGACTGTAATAACTGGCGTGGTATATCTCTATTATCAGTACCTGGAAAATTATTATGTTGCATGATGTTAGAAAGACTTAAATTGCATGCTGACGAAAAGATCAGAGAAGAACAAGCGGGTTTCAGGCCGAAACGATCATGTATTGATCAAATATTCACACTAAGAACAATTATAGAAGAATCAGTGGAAAGGCAATCGCCACTTATTATCACCTTCGTCGATTTTCAAAAAGCCTTTGATAGTCTACACCGCCCATCATTGTGGAAGATACTTACAATCTATGGTTTTCCAACAAAATATGTGAATATAATCAAAGCGCTATATGACAATGCAAGATGATGTGTTAGAACAAATAAAGGGAATACAGAATGGTTTACAGTAGAAACAGGGGTGAAACAAGGCTGTATTATGTCACCACTACTTTTTGGAATAGCTATTGATTGGGTTATGAGAAACTATACCCACAATGAACAATTAGGTATAAAATGGACAAATGGAAAATTCCTGGGGGACCTGGATTTCGCAGATGATGTAGCATTCTTAAGTTCAACACCAAGACAATCCCAAGAAGCAATAAATAATTTGTGTCATCTCTCGGTTAAAATAGGTCTCCAAATAAATGCCTCTAAAACTAAAGCTATGAACTTTTCTAACGAGACCTTTGATATCATCTTGAACGGGGAAAAACTACAGAAAGTTGAAAGTTTCAATTATTTAGGCAGTAAAATGACTCAGGATGGTGACACAACAAGAGAAATCCATACTAGAATTGCTTTGGCAGCTAGCGCCTTCAATAGATTATCTAACATTTGGAAATTACGATCATTGAATATACATACCAAGCTTCGTCTGTTTAATTCAAATGTTATCTCAGTGTTAACATACGGCTGTGAGAGTTGGAAAATAACAAAATCATTGGAGAACAAGCTGAATACATTCGAGAACAAATGTCTTAGAAAACTCATGAACATCAGTTGGAAAGAATTCAAGACTAATCGACAAATAAGAGAAGACTCTAGGCAGAAATATGTCTCCGACTATATAAGGAAAAGACGATGGTCATATATCGGTCATGTCCTACGAATGCAAAACAACAGAATACCACTACAGGCGCTCACTTGGGTTCCTGAGGGTAAGAGGAAAAAAGGAAGACCAAAAGAAACACTCAGAAGAACAATAATAAGAGAAGGAAGAACGTTGGGCCTACATAATGTGCAAGAGCTAAGAGGAGTGGCGTCACAACGAACAACCTGGAGAGCACTGGTTTCTGCCTTATGCGCCTGTGTTTGGTGCTTAAAGAATTTATTATTATTACATATTAATGAGCTTCACTTTAAGAATATTATATTGTTATATATTAATGAGCTTCACTTTAAGAATATTATATTGTTATATGTTAATGAGCTTCACTTTAACAATATTATATTGTTATATATTAATGAGCTTCACTTTAACAATATTATATTGTTATATATTAATGAGCTTCACTTTAACAATATTATATTGTTATATATTAATGAGCTTCACTTTAAAAATATTCATCATCTTCATCATTTTCCTTTTCACTCCTTACGGAGCATTGTGCCACCATTGTAGTTGGTCCAGCAGAAGTGCACACAGCAGTTACATGCTCTTGCAGCTGTGGTTTCTGTGGCAATATGTTTTACATGACGAGGTTGCAAACCCCAACCCCAACCCCAACCTCAGCCTTATATTAATCGCCTTGCGTCGAGGGTGCAGTAGGTCTATTGGGTCGGTATATTGCAGTAGGTATATTTACTTGTCTCGTCGTAAGCCCCCGGGAACTATGCGGTATAATAATATTGCTATACGTTAATTAACATCACGTTTCGCACAATTATTTCCACACTTTTGTTTTTCCATTGCGAGACAGGAAAGGGGGGGGGGGGGGGGGGGGGGAAGGGGGGGGGCTTTTTAGTAGGTATATTTACTTGTCTCGTCGTAAGCCCCCGGGAACTATGCGGTATAATAATATTGCTATACGTTAATTAACTTCACGTTTCGCACAATTATTTCCACACTTTTGTTTTTCCATTGCGAGACAGGAAAGGGGGGGGGGGGGCGGGGGGAAGGAGGGAGGCTTTTTAAAGACACGGAAGACAGAGTAGTCTTGTCATGAAAACCATCTGTGTTTCCCTGCCTTCACTACGTGCCCCAATGCTCAACACTTAAACGTAATTGCTACCTCCTGTAGTAAGATGTAGAAAGATTAAATCGGTCAGTGATTACCCGAGAGAGAGAGAGAGAGAGAGAGAGAGAGAGAGAGAGAGAGAGAGAGAGAGAGAGAGAGAGAGAGAGAGAGAGAGAGAGACAGACAGAAAGACAGACAGACAGACAGACAGACAGACAGACAGAGAGAGAGAGAGAGAGAGAGAGAGAGAGAGAGAGAGAGAGAGAGAGAGAGAGAGAGAGAGAGAGAGAGAGAGGATGACAAATTTAGGCCCAGTGACAGGACGTGAATCCTGTAACATCAGGTAAAAAAAATCCGAAATTCCAATTGTATTTTATAACATCAGTACCATCTGATCATCATAATAAATAACAATACGCTTAAATCGGTATGTTGCAGGCACTCGTAAGAAATAAAGAAGTAGAAAACTAGAGAACAGAAAAATAACAGAAATGGTAGGCTTACCGGGGACTCGAACCCAGGAACTTCAGGTGCTTTTAAAATCTGCACCTAATAATCATCATCGCTATTTTATAACACCACTACCATGTAATCCGACTGGCTAAGTGGTTAAGGGCGCTTGTCTCCAGTGGCAAAGTTACCGCATTCCGTGATCGAGACATAGAAGCGTCAAGCTCCAGTCTACTCAGCTGTAAATGAGTACCTGATCCCGCTCTTGAGTTGAGGAAGGCAAAGGCAGCGAGGAAGGGAACTTGTCGCCCCACCTCATAAAGCTGGACAAAGTATGGTGAAGTCTAACACTTCACTCCCCTACGGCAGTATCTACTATGGGACTAGCTTTTACCACTTACCACGTCATCATCGATGTTTTATAACATCAGCACCATACAGTCATCATCGATGTTTTATAACATCAGCACCATACAGTCATCATCGATGTTTTATAACATCAGCACCATACAGTCATCATCGATGTTTTATAACATCAGCACCATACAGTCATCATCGATGTTTTATAACATCAGCACCATAGTCATCATCGATGTTTTATAACATCAGCACCATACAGTCATCATCGATGTTTTATAACATCAGCACCATACAGTCATCATCGATGTTTTATAACATCAGCACCATACAATCTTTTATAACATCAGCACCTTACAGTCATCATCGATGTTTTATAATATCAGCACCATACAGTCATCATCGATGTTTTATAACATCAGCACCATACAGTCATCATCGATGTTTTATAACATCAGCACCATACAGTCATCATCGATGTTTTATAACATCAGCACCATACAGTCATCATCGATGTTTTATAACATCAGCACCATACAGTCATCATCGATGTTTTATAACATCAGCACCATACAGTCATCATCGATGTTTTATAACATCAGCACCATACAGTCATCATCGATGTTTTATAACATCAGCACCATTCAGTCATCATCGATGTTTTATAACATCAGCACCATACAGTCATCATCACTAGTTTATAAAATCCACGCCATTTTCACCAAAGCAATTTTATAACTTTATGATGCTTGCTCAAGAGTGGCCACGCCAATAGATTTACTCTTTTTGGACCCGGACTGCAAAAAACCACAAATGTTGCTTATCAAAGAGAATTGGAATAACAATCATGTTGCAATAATAAATGTAGCAAACTGCAAGAAATAAATATTTAAAAATGTGCTAAATTGCATGAATTGTAACTTATTTGAATTAAAAGATCGATCAATATGAATTAATCAAAATGTTGCTGTTTGATTTTTAAATCTTCAGAAATCGTAATGCACTAAGTTTCTATAAACTGTTATTGGAAATAGAGGGGAGCAACGCCGGGTACTTACAGCTTTCTCTCTCTCTCTCTCTCTCTCTCTCTCTCTCTCTCTCTCTCTCTCTCTCTCTCTCTCTCTCTCTCTCTCTCTCTCTCTCTCTCTCTCTCTCTCTCTCTCTCTCTCTCTCTCTCTCTCTCTCTCTCTCTCTCTCTCTCTCTCTCTCTCTCTCTCTCTCTCTCTCTGTTGTACGGTAGGTTAATTGGTTTATTGAGCCCAGTCTAAGTAAAGAGTAGAGGTTGACAGATACACGAGAATGTATAGAAATAGATTTCACAGGTGGTAGGTTGAGGGAAAGATATGTCTCTGGAGTGAGTAGGTTTCTCTCATCCAGCCTATCCGTACAACTGTACTTTGTTCTAAGACAGTTTTGGCCTCCGTTATCTAATGAAACAACAGGTTACTCTACACTTACACAACAATATGTGACACCAATGACACACAAACGTGAAAAAACTAAGGATAAATGGGTATGGATCTGACCAACACACAAAGTTAAGTTTTCTTGTTGTTTATTATCACTAAACTGTTTTACAACATCAAGTTACCCAAAGAATATCAAGAGAAGCATTTATATATAGAGGAAAATAAAGAAGGATGTTGCGCCTTCACCGTATAAAGGAAAATTAACCCAAAGAAAATATTTACCCTAAGGTTGAAGGTTAGCACTAGGTTTACAGAATAACGATATTGGTACAATAAAAGACGAAGTAAAGTAAACAGAATCATATCAAACCACCAAAGATTAATAGATAATTTCCAGAAACAGTAAAGTTAACACACGCTCTCTCATTCATGTGGCCACCTCTCACACTCTTACCTAATTTGTATTTCTTCCATTGGGTCTGTGTTATCCCTTGGTACATTTATTCCATGAACATAATCCCTACTGGTTCTGTTGACTAATGTATCATCTCAGCTGTCGAGGATACAAATTGGCCCCAGTTCATCCCACAAAAAACTATTGAGGTGAACGCCGAATAAGTTTACTTCCACGATAAATCCTGATGACGATATGAGTCATAAAGGGGTGTCTTCACTGTTCTAAAAAACTAGCACTGTTCCTCCGATGGGTGTACAGGGGAATGTAATTCTAGATACAGGAAATACAACTGAATAATTTCGTTGCGACAACTCTTGCAGTGTTCAGGGCAGGCGGGGAAAACAGTCCTGTTTCCCGCTCGGCTGGAACGTCTATTTGGATATATATAGGGTTTACTACAAATATTGAATATGTGAGAGTCCTTGGTGTTTACCGTTTTAAGAGAGGGGAACACTTCTATAAAATCTGGGAAAATCCGGTTGTTACAAATGATAATGATGGATTTTCTATCGGCCGACTCTTTGTCAGAGTGCCAGTCCTTGCACAGCGTATATTTTAGTACTCCACTTGGATTACAACTGTCAAGTGTTGAGAAAAAATAATAATAATGTTTCAGGTAAACGCCACTGTTGGCTGATAAAAAAGTATCTTGGATTTGATAAGTCCAGTAATATAAGTTACAGTCATACAGTATCTCTGCTTGTACACACTTAACCATGGAAATAGAAAAGAGAACGAAAAGAAAAAAAGACTGCTGGTTCGTCCACTTGGATCAGGTCTGCTAAAAATATAAGAAACATTTTATGGGAAAATGCTACAATTCTATGTTTCAAGTGAAGGCTGAGACTCTGCGTCCTTTCTAGCCCTGTCCATAGCTTCCTGACGTTCTTGGAGTGTGCTGGACCAGTATGGTATGTAGTTACGCTGGCATCCTTTGGGAATGGTTTCTTTTGCAGCTTGTAGTATGCATCTGTTGAAGTCTTTTACCACTTCATTAATGTCTCTGTTCTGTACCTTGAGGGTAGACAGCAGCGTGTTCACCTGATGCCTGAATAAACCCCAGTTGGCTTTTTTGTAGTTCCATCTTGTAATGGCTGGGCCTGTACTGAGAGTTGCACTCTGGACAGTAAGAAAGATTGGGCGATGGTCGCTTCCCCCTAGTTGGTCTCCTACTTCTCTACTAATAGATCCAGCTATATCTGGTGTGGAGAAGGCAAGATCTGGTGTTGAAGTTGTGTGCCATTCTCTGGAGTAGAAGGTAGGAGTATCTGTGGCATTATTGACTAGGATTAGGGAGTGATCATCTTGCCAAGTTTCAACCTCTTCACCTCTGTGATCCAGATGGTTATAGCCCCAGCTCTGGGAGTGGCTATTAAAGTCTCCAACTGCTATAAAGTTGGTGGCTGGTACCTGTATAGAGCTGAGACTCAGGGGTTTGTTGTTCGGACAGTAATAGTTCAGGAGTTCTATTTCCATCTTGTCTACCTTTATCTGCAACAGCTGATATTCTGCTCCATCCATGAAGGTTTTCCTTTCGTGTGCAGGAATGTTATTCCTTACAAGAGTAAGTACTCCTCCTTTTCGTCTATCTTTTCTGTCGGATCTGAAGCATTGATATCCCCTTATTTTAAAGGTTTGATCTGCTTTCAAGTGAGTCTCTTGGATACAGCAAACACTGACTTGCTTCTCATACAAGATGTTTTCCAGCTCTGTCTTTTTGCTGTATCCAGCCTGCTTGCTGTTCACTCCCTCTGCATTCCAGTGCATCATGACAAGTGGCACTCTGGGTTTCTCTTTTTCTGTTTTGTTTTGGTCAGTAGTTCTCCTCCGCCGTCTGCTGACTCCACAAGACGGTCTAGAGGGTCCTCCAGTAGCTGAGGGTGGGCTCTGTCGAGGCTCAGAGCCCGGCACTGCACCTGCCTGGTGGAGCTCCACAGGGCGAGCACCAGTACGAGATTTATTTGACGGTGTACTCTCCATAGAAAAAAAAAAGCGAGTTGCGTGATACTGTGGTTTCCGGTGCGCCTTCTGGCCCAGTATCTACGACTTTAGCACCTGTTCAACGGGAGAGTGGACTCATCCCTAATCTGTTTATGTTCCCAGTAGTAGACTATTCGCAAGCAGCCTGGGGGTGTCACTGCTCTGCGCGGACCTTGTTTACCGAGGCGGCGTCCGAGCTCGTATGGTGAAAATATGGTTGCGTTATCTTCAAAATAGCCCTGTCTTTCCCATGGCTTTTCTGCCATCCTGCAACTTTGAGTTAGGGAGTTCTGAGCTCCAGTCTCTTTCCCAGGCATTTTATCCTGGCCTGGCACGCATACAGAGGACCCCACTTCTGGTTCTAAGTTAGCAGTTGGGGATAGGTGGGGTAGCACACTGTGCATTCCCCGTCATCCAGGGGGCTCTCCAACTATGCAGAGCTTGCACAATGCTGTGCTCTGATTCTGGGCTCTCCCAAGGAATCCTCACGTCCTGCACAGAGCCACTTCCAGATACCCACCACCTGCCAACTCTCCATTGTAGAAATCTCCTGCATGCGGCCATCCAGTCAAGAGCCAGTATTAAGTCTGGTGCCCAAGTGATCCCCCCCAAGCTCAGTGTGCAATGCTGGGTTCTCATCATGCTGCAACACAGGGGGGATTGTGATGCTCAGCCATCTCTCTCAACTCTGCACCGATAAGTGACATCGGGGACTTAACTGTGCCTCAGTACTGGGAGGCCCCGTTTCCGGGTACACCACACACAGCCAATTGAGGCAATGGTCGCCGTGGGCGTGTCTTCAGTGGGGAACTTGTGGAGTCTTCCTGTCCATGTTCTTGCACATCCTAACACTGCCCGCAAGACATCAGAGGTTTGGAGAGTGGCCTTCTCTGCTTTTTTGAGCCGGGGTGGGCTCCCCGGGCAAGTCTCGATGGGGATCGGGACATGTCCACGCGCCATTGGGCCCAGCATCGGCCGCATCTGATGGAGGACTTGCTCTGCCAGGTTTGAGTTAGTAAATTCCAACTTTGTCATCTTCATGGCATTGTGATGCTGTGGTGCCTGTGGATTTCCTACCGCCCCGGGTAGAAGCCAGAAGTGTACTGTGCCAGCTCTGGGGGAGATAAAGGGGGTGTTTCTGCGTCTCCTTGTGATACGTAGCCAAGGTAGGGCTCACAGTGCTATTTCCCCGCCACCAAATTGCCTGCTGGTTACGCCGAGTTCTCCGAGGCTCTAGGCATGTGACCAAGAGTTGAAGGCAATAGGATCGTCACGTCCTGAGTCTCTGTGCCTGTACGATGGGCTCCGATCTTCAGGGAGCAGTCCACACTCGTTCCCACTCCCAAGACTTGTTCAGTATCCATCTGTCTCCTTCCCACCCACAGAGGGCGTGTACGGTGTAGTGCACCGGTTTTATTATCGAGGTTTGCTCCTCTAGATCCGTTGTGTTTAGCCTGAGGATTCGCACCCTCAGTTACCAGGACTACCTAGAGGAGGGTGTTGCTCTTCACCACGCACAACGATCTTGGGGTATGAGAGGTTTTGCTAGGCCAAGAGACTAACACCGCAATGGTCGCTCCTTTCATGAACAAGAATTCACTAGGCCTAGGGTGAAGCAAGGGGGGAAACCCACTACCCACAACACCAGCACATCATACCCCCTGTCTGTAAAAGACTTTGCCCCACAATTCTATGTAAATATAAATATGTCTAGACGGGGACACGATAGTCTCTCCTCCGCTCTGTCAAATCCTGACGAATTTGAAAGATACACGTTGTTTTTCCCTACGCCTTACACACAGACAACGCTGGCCGCGGAGGTGGGTCAGACTGAGCCGATGAAGACTCCTCCGCCCCTTCTCGTGGCTGGCTGGGATCACACGCACAGTGTGTTATTTATTATTTATTTCTCACAATGCGCCACGTACAAATTATCACTTATCATTTAGTAGCTATTAAATTGTCGGTATCTGTTAATTTGTCGTAAGGCATTAAAAAAAATAATAGACGCTATAATAACAATAATTATAAAATTAAATATAAACAATATTTATTTCCCTCCCCTATCAGTCGTTCTAACACCTCTAAGTTCGGTCTGGTTTGCTGTCTACGCTGTAAACACAAATACCGTCTCGTCTCAGCTAGGTAGCGGTAGGGAACGGTCTAACATTTTAATTGAATATCTGGTTATGGAAATCGCTATGCGTGATTTTAGTTAATACGCCTTACTAGGAAGAAAAAAGATCTAAGTGAAGTATTTAACTGTATGTTTAAAGTATTTAAGTGTTTAACTTTAAATGCAATCACTGTAAAACACTTCTAACACTTAGCACTATTTACCAGAAATTCCAGAATAAAAATCTCCACGAATCACATTTTAACCAGTAATCCAAAAGAAATGGTTTAAGGCTGCGCGCTAGATTCTTCTCAAATTCTGAGTGACGACTGATAGATGGGTTATAGAAACAGTAGTATGTATATATATATATATATATATATATATATATATATATATATATATATATATATATATATATATATATATATATATATATATATATATATATATATATATATATATATATATATATATATATATAATTAAATTTCTTGCACCTCTAATGGCGTTATTTCGTATTACTGTGTGAGACCATAAATTCAGAAGTGAAAGATGAAAGTTCAAACGCTTAAGTCTCGGTCTTTCCAGCGGTTCTCGTCTGGAGTGGTGACCGATATCAAAGACTTTCGCTCTCCTAGCGGTTTTACCTGTAGAATGCCCGTGTTGCCAGATCAAAGAAACTAGGGATTTCTATACTTTCCCTGGACAACTTCAAAGGGTCAGTTCCACCTTTCTCACGTGCTGTCTGTCTGTCGAGTATTATATGATTGACAGATAAGCTCGCGTGAGTGGAAAGGAGTAAAATAAAGCGTGATTTGTTTCCTGTTATGACTGACAGGTCAACGAAGATTGTAAACACAGCGTTGGCTAGTGTTTAAAGAAAAGAAGGCGGGGACAAAAAGGTACATTGCAAAAATAGACAGTTGGTATAATGCATGTTTAGCTAGCAAATCAGAGAGTAGCTAGAAGGTTACAATAAGCTGTCAGATTACTGCAGGCTCTTTTCCAGTCCACGTCACTCTCTCTCTCTCTCGCTATATATATATATATATACACACAGTCAGTCATCGCTAACCACGGGGGTTAGGTTCCATGAAAACCCCGTGAATACGGAACCATTGATCCTATTGGAAAAAAGGGGTTAGGTTCCTGCAGGACCCTGTTCACAGTACACTTTTGGTACCGATCACCATAAACTCATCATGTCGTGTACCCTTCTTGTAAAAAAACAGCTTATTTATTATACTGTATTTTATAAATGTATTTTATACACGGTTTTCTTTGAAATAGCACAGTTTGTACAATCTTTTGGTTTAACAATACTCACTCACTCATTCACTCATACTGTCACTACTCCTTCACACACCCACGCAAACACACACACAAACACACACACACATTATTACAAAATCCCTGGAAAATAAACTTTCAAAACACTTACATAGAACATTTAAAATTTAGAAATAAAGAACATTTCATACAGACATCCCAGACAGAAGTTTATCTAACACACGAACTTTATCACTGAGGCTCACCACAGCCTTCTTGCGCTTAGGCACACTCGCTAACATACCTGCACTTCGCTTGGATGCCATTATTAATTACAAAAATAATCAAAAGCAGCGTAAAACTGCAAAATAGTGGATGAAAAGATGCTTAACAAAGACACGTGTAAACACAACGAAAGCCGCAAGAACAAGGAGCCAGCCTCTCCATGCAGTGCGCGGTTTCTGTATTTTCCCGAAAAGCTGTGGGGACACTGACGTACAGACGCAGAGGCATTTCTCACCAAGCAAATTCTTAATGTCACGATATACTTACTATACATGGAAACTTTGTTGTGCCTAGACTACCAGTGCGTCAGCAAACACAGTCACAATCAGCCTGTAAGGAGACCAACTGAAATGGTTGTCAATGTCTCTTTTGTTGGAAAATGGGACAAATATAACTACACGTACAGTACCAGTAACAGGCAAGACAAATGCATTGTAATGACGTGAGGATTTCGTATTGTCTCAAGTTGTGATGTTTTTAGTTATTATCAGCAGATTCATGTAATCAGTGACCCAAATTGTAGCTTTGCAGAGGCCCAAAAGTGTTAAATAAGCTCTGCCTGCGACGACAAAGCCTTATATTCTATCTCTCCAAGTTATCTATCTCTGTAAGGAATTCCCAGAAATCACTCCCATATAAACGTACTCTCGTATAGCTGGCAATGAGAACCAAACATGGCCTAGGTCAGTTAAATTCTAAAACATATTTATGCTGTCTGACAAGATTCAAACTGGCACATCGTTATACTGAACGCCAGATTTCAAAATCGGCACTTCTCTGGCATCGTTATAGCTCTGATTAGCTTCAACGTCCCATTAGGGCTTCACGCTCTTTGGCATTGAGTGCGTCCGACAAAAGATGAAAGTTCCCATCTTATTCTTCTCCTGCAGTTTATTTGATGATTCAGAGATGGGAGCGGTACTGCTTGTGTGATGATCTTTTAGCTACTAAAATAAATGTGCAACCTAAAGTCAACCGTTGTTTATGTAAATTAAACTTATTTGTCTTTTCAGGCAATCTAAGACCTAAATAAAGTGGCCACTTTCATGTACCTTCTTCTTCATCGTCTAACAATCTCTTGTTGAGCATGAACCGTTCAAGGGAATCTCCTCAAGCCAGCTCCATCTCATCTTCGTCTTTTGTATTTTCACCTTTATTGCTTTTCTCTCCTCCAGTTTCTCTGGGATCTACTTTTAATTTTCTTGTCCTGCGAGTTGTCAGCCCATTGTAAAACCATGCTCATTTAACTTTTAATTCATGGCCGGTAGGATTCATTTCTGTTAGTCCTTCTTTCTTCTTCTTCTTCGTTTTCTTCTTCTTCTTCTTCTTTTTCTTCTTCTTCTTCTTCTTCTTTTTCTTCTTCTTCTTCTTCTTCTTCTTCTTCTTCTTCTTCTTCTTCTTCTTCTTCTTCTTCTTCTTCTTCTTCTTCTTCTTTTTCTTTTTCTTTTCCTTCTTCTTCTTCTTCTTCTTCTTCTTCTTCTTCTTCTTCTTCTTCTTCTTCTTCTTCTTCTTCTTCTTCTTCTTCTTCTTCTTCTTCTTCTTCTTCTTCTTCTTCTTCTTCTTCTTCTTCTTCTTCGTTTTCGTCGTCTTCTTCTTCTTTTTCTTCTTCGTACACTCTCAGACGTTTACTTGAATGTTTTAAAAGAAAGCAGTATTCAGCTTGAGGCTGTTTGTTTCTTCCACGAATGATACTGGTGACGACGATATGTGCTTTCTCTGTTCCACATATGTTGGGTGTCTTTGAAGCAGATGTTCAGTCAGTAATTCTTGCTCTTTGCCTCTGTGTAGCCCGGGGAGACTCTACGGAATTAGCGACTGTTTGCTTGCTTTTTAATGACGTCATCATCAAGTGGTGTACGTTGCACTATTTCGTTAGGCCTGTGGCCCAGTGATACCGATTTCAAGAGGCATTTATGTCTGGCTGCCTTCCTCAGCCTTTGACTGACCCCAACCTATCTGTTAGTCTTTATTCTCCTATACCTGGTTCAAGGATCCAGGCAGTAACTTTTGTACATTGCTTTTGCTTAAAAGTAGATAGGTTTTGTTTATCTTATCATTCAGGACAGCACGATGGACACTTAATGACTGTAGATAATTTAACCGATATGAGCAAATATTGATAGATCAACAAAAACATTCCGCTGCTAAAAACAAAAAGGAGCATCCGTTGGCTTTGCGGTCAGAGCGTTGTTCCTCTTGCGGCGAAATCTTCGGGTTCTGGAGTTGAAATCTGGTAGCGTCACGCTCCAGTCTACCCAGCTGTAAATGGGTACCTAACTCTACTCTTCAGTTAGTGACAGCAAAAGGCAGCGAGAAAGAGAACTGGTTACCCCACCTCATTAAAAAAAAAGCTGACCTAGTAGGTCGAAGTCTCTAACATGTCACTCCCTTACGCAGTATCTGCTATGAAACTACCGTTACCTTTTTATATAGATAAACGTTTGTCACGGGTTGCCTCCCCTTGCTCTGCAGTAGTGGTCCAACAGTGGCCAAAACCTAGAGTATCTCATGTGCGTCTACAAAGGTGTTTGCCTTCGCACAAGATTACCCTTGGTAGAGTTGTAGGTAGAAGGATAATGATGCTTCTACCTGGAGGTAGTTACAAGATATTTCAGAAGTCAAGAACAATACTTAATGAGTCTTAGCACGTTAGTTTTGTATCAGACCCGCCGCCTTTTGTGAAGATGGAAATAAATGATTTTGCTCGTTCAAGCCCCCAGCTGATTTAATTCAGCAAAATTCTTTTTATTAGCTCGATATATATATATATATATATATATATATATATATATATATATATATATATATATATATATATATATATATATATATATATATATATATATATATATATATATATACTGGAGATTCTGGTTCATACATATGCCTTTCTCTCTTTAATGATTAATTAAACTATGAATTTGTCAAAATCAACATATACAAAAATTAATGGTCAATTACTTTGAAACAAATGTAAATAAGTATGAAATGGTAATTATGAGAAATTATGGTTCATCATAGATCTCGGTTTGGGAGATGAAAATATAGTCTTTTGAGATAGCCTGCTAAACTTATAACTTAGCTTCCAAATTGCTGAAATGTTGGTGCTGCTAGTTGCGTCACTTCGTCTCTGTGGCAAGGGCACATCTCCAAAGGATTCTGGAGGTAACCGCTTCAGTTCAAGGCAGGGACCTTCACCACCCGTGCGATGCAGAGTTCACGTGTCGATCTCAAGCTTCGAACCACAGACTAGCACAGCTAGTAACGTGGGTAGAAACTCATATGGTCTCTCCAATCTGCATCACCAACTTTAAAGGGAATAAAAGAACACATTCCGCTGCTTAGTATTTGTTTTCCTGATTTAGATCAGGCGCCTTTCCCAGCTGTCCGTCACCGATTTTTAAATCAGAATTTGTACTCTCCCTGAGTGTATATCATATAACTCAGGGGATATGATAAAAAATCACACTTCTTTTAGTTAATTTAATGAAAAAATTTCAACTGGACAGCGGCAAGTGGCTTGTGCCTGAAGGAACAACTTTATACATACACACAACCCATTGCAAATGATAATATACATATGTCATCATCATCCACTTTCTTTCTCCATTTGGAGTCTGGAATTTCCTCTGCTTTTGGTTCTTCCGTGAAAACTAGCACGAAGCAATCACCAGCGCTTGCTGTGGGGGTTCATGAATGTATGCTTTTCACATGTTGAGGTTGCCAGCCTCGAATGAATCTTTAACACTCTTAGCTAGTATAAACCAGTAAAATTCAAAGGAAAAAAATGTGTACAACTCACCCTAGTAACTAGGCAAATCTTAGACGTCTTGCTCAGGTAATTAGTCTTGGCAATTTAACACAGATGCCTCGAACACACGTCTGGGATATTATTTCTTATTCTAGAATTCATCTGTGAGTAGTTTCTGTAGGAGTCCGGTTCCGTATTAATATTGGCAAGTTTTCTTTTCCGGTGGATAAAAGATGCCCTAATACGTTTTTCCGTTCCTAACAATTCAGAATCACGGCTTTTTTTTCCTATGACAAGGTCCGAGCTGTCTACTTTGACGATTTCAGGAACGCAGTGTCGTATATCAAACTTTTCCTACGTTATATCGTACGTTCCCAGCCCACTCTTCCACCTGGCGTTTTCTGACAAACTCCCAATCAGCGCTGTTGTTTATTGCTGCCTCAGAAGCCAGCCAATACATTCAAAGTTCATATTATGAAAACTTTTCCTCATGCAGTATTCTGTATGACTCATGCGTTTGAAAATGTCAAACAGTCATTCTCCGTATATGGAGTTGCTACATCCGACAAATGTTGTCAATGTTTACGTTACAAGTTCTTACATTTTTCCTGTCGAGTCGGAAGTAATTATGCAATTTTAAGCAAACAGTACGTGCCCGCATTTACCTGGAGTCAGTGTGGTATTATCACGTTTTACGGACTCAGTTAATCTCTTAGGGATGGGCGCTACGCTTATCTGGCCCGGTCATGCATCGAAGCGTGAAACGTAAACAATGACAGTAGGGAAAAAGGGGTGCTAACCAAAGAATAATGCACGTAATTCAGTACGCACAACAAATGTAGTTCAACACTGCCGGAGAGGAGAAGAGAGCGCACAAATTATGTCACAACCATAAGTTAAAGATTGCTTTAAGACTGTTTTCTTACACTGATGAGCTAAGTCATTAACAAGTTGCAGCTCTGGAAGTGATAACGCGAGAAGAAACTCAAGGCGACCACGACAAAGAAAACTGCAAATTTTGCGCATGACGTCAGATAAGATGGATTTAACAAATAATTGTCTGAAAAGACGATCCAAGATGCAAGAGACTGAATTAAAAAGAAAGAAAAAAAAGTTTACCAACATATAAGAATTTATTAGAAAACATTACAAATAGTCATTCATTCATATTCCTTTATGTTCCCTGTACAGCATGGAACCACCATTGCAATTGGTATCCTTGCAGGAAGTCTGCACCAAGCAGTCATACGCTCTTACAGCAGACGTTACTGTGGCAATCAGCTTTTCATGTTGAAGTTGCCAGCCTTATGTACAACCTCATATGAGTGCCCTTGATGTAGTAATATTCTTTCAAGTCCCAAGTATTACAAACCTTTAACAGTAAACTTTCGAACTAAAGAAAATACACCATAATGGCGATGATATGTGATAAAAAAAAGAAGAAAAAGAAAGAAAGGAAAAGACAAAAACATGTTTTAGAAAACGCCTTTTATCCTCATTACAAATAAAATGTACATTAACAATTAAAATTGTTGTTCGAAACTGAAAGGTTTGAAACTCACTTAACAGGCAAGAAAATCGCTCCCTGGACCAGGAAATCTTTCTCATGATGACGCCAATTTCCAACTTTGAAATGAAAACTGCCATTTCATTGGAGCATAATGTATCGCATATACTGAAAAAAAGGACCAAGAAAAATCGCGTAACGAAGCGAACAATTTCTCCATTTGAAAATACGAAATGTAGTTCCAAGAAGCAGCTATGTCACTAATGAAGCAAGAAATTAAAGTAATAAGTCAGATTACCTTCTCTATGACTAGAATATATTGTTTATCTTTTGACTGTGTGTTCATATACTTGGCCAGCTATGACGTTAAATAAACCATTCACATCACGAACCGGCTTATCTGGCACATCCAAACCTGTACTCTAGTGTGACCAGTGTAAACAGACCAGCTCTGGCCGAGGTTATTTACTAGGGTGCTTGTGGTCAGTAAGATTAATTGGTCTGTCACGTTTAATTACACAGGACATTGGCAGATCGATTTGCTGTTTTGACCGCAGATACAATCAACCCAGTAGAGTCAGTCAACAACTGTCAAGGGTTCACTGTTAGAAAACATGATGAAAGAGCAGGGAACAAGTAAAGGGGAAAATCCAGTTTTCAGTCAATACCTTTTAGCTGCCCTAGGAGCACGGGCCTTCAACAAACACGTCATGAGACCTCCTGTCGCGCGTCTTCCGCATTATTTTTTTCTTCTTCTCCGTGTTTTCTTGGGTGTTCCTCTATTTACCTTACCCTGGTAATTCTTTCAACAGGTTTCCCCAGTCTATAAATAATCGGTGGCCAGTGTCTTTTTATTTTTTGTTCCACTGGTAATGTACTGCTTTTGTGGCACTCTTTTATAATTGTTGCAAAGGAAAGTGGATGCCCCTTTATCATTTATCATAAATTTTCATATCTTTACACATAAATATAAATTTGTGAAAGACAAGTCAAATTACTTATTAATGATAACTTTTCACTCATGTTTAGTCTTTGTAATAGAATGTGTGGACATCTTTTCCGCTTTTCAGAGCATTTATAACAATAATACAAGTGATCCCTAAAGCTTGATTATTCCCCATACATATAATATAATTTTAAATTATAACTAAATATTAGTTATGCAGTGGAGTAAAATTCATCTGTAGATAAAATATCCTATGGTAAATTTCAACACCTAATATATAGCTTACAAGATAATTGGTCATTACTTGAGCTGTATTTAATATAAAAGACTCTCTGACTTAGCTGTTTAGCTTCTTTTTCCTCTTCTTTTTCTTCTTCGTACACTCTCAGACGTCGACTGGAATATATTAAAGAAAGCAGTGATCAGCTTGAGGATATTTGTATCTCCATAGAGTTTTTCCAGGAATAGTTCTGGTGATGGCCACATGTGCTTTCTCTGTTGCTCATATGTTCTGCATCTTTGAAGAAAATCCAATGGATTCCAAAATATAGATTAAATCGGCACATAATCATTCACCACCCGAATGATTGGTGAATCACGCCCCTTCAAATACGAAACACAATCTATATTCGTAATCCCTTTTCCCCCCATTACTTTAAAGTATAGAGATTCTGAGAGTCAAAGATTTGAAATGCGACAAATATAAAACGCTCAGATGATCTTAAGGAAAAGTAGTTAATAAAAAAGAAAGAAGTAATGGTCTTCTTCTTTTGTATTTTCATGCCTGAAATTAAAAGTTTTGGAGATTTCATGATTTATTTCTTTATTATGTGCCAATAGAAATGATTGGCTCTTTATAATGATAGACTTGTAGGACATGTGCTGCCGAATCTAATTAAAACAGCAGCTGTTAAAGTCTTATATTGGGAGCTTGAGACACTTATTTTTTAAGACACGAAATCGCCGTTCTGCATTAAAAAAAAAAGAGAAAAAAGAGAGAAATTGCTGCCAGAAAAGGTAGAAGAGCAGGAATCGGGGTATCAAAAGAATTCGATGAAACATCCTGGATCAAATGTTGTTCCGCCCATCTTTTCATGAATAATAGGCGCAAATTAGTTAAGAGCATTTATATCCGCCTGGTTCCGAGGTTCGATATTGCCAGTGGGTCCAATGATAATTCTGTGCCAGATTTTCATGTCGATGGCATAAACCATAGATTTTATATTTTTATTTCCTTTCATTCGTCCATGTTTATTGCATTCTTCCTTCGTGATTCTTTCTCTGTCGTTCGTCCTGTCCTTCTTTATCTGCCTCTCTCTCTCTCTCTCTCTCTCTCTCTCTCTCTCTCTATCTATCTATCTATCTATCTCTCTATCCCTCGAATACTTAAAGTACATGTGGGAATGAATGGACACAGTGTACATGATAAGAGACAGAAAGAGGAAGAGATGGGAGAGAGAGAAAGAAAGAGAGAGAAAGAGGAAGTACTGTACAGACTGTTAGACGGGCCTGCGTGCCTAGTTCTTAACCCTTAGAAAATAAGTTTCGTTCGTTCCTTCGCCTGTTTGTTCGTCATTATTTCTCCCTTGTCCATTATTCAGAAAATGAAACATCCATGGTGAATATTTTGAGAACGGTGGACATCGATTGAATTGATCAAGTCTGTCATGATAGCAATATGTTTCTGTCACATTATTTAGCAAACCCTGAATTATATGAAACTTTTTTATCGACAACTCAGTGACAGTTATACGGTAAGTCGAAATAGTAGTCCGGTAAATTCAAACATACACCACCCTTCAGCTGTCTGCGGAACATAAGCCTTCAAGAAAATTATACCAGGTCTTCCAGCCCCATGCCACCAGCTCACGGTCTTTCCATGTCTTCGCGGATTCCCACTTCAGTTATCAACCTCCTAAATTGATTTCGGTTGTAAATATTCATCTTAATTTTCGATTCGCAAGTACTCTTTAAGAAAAGCTGCCCCAGGCAGTGGAATCTGAATATATCCCCTGTACTCACCTTTAGTAGGTTTACGAAAGCCGATAAGTTCTTGTGGAAATCTAATTGTTGTAATAACTATTCCTGGACTGGAATAAGTTTCGTATCCAATATTTACTCTTGAATTAGATACCTTCTGTACCCGACACAGTCGGCCTCCTACCGGGCTATTTTTTACCATCTTGGAAAGTTATTATTGTTGATTGCTGTTTGCTTAGAATAAAAACAGCTGCTAGAGAATTGGGTGCACAGACCTTATTTTTCCCGTGTGAGGGATACAAGGGACGTTTTTGTCTTCTGGGAGCCGTGGAAGCGAAAACAAAAAACCAGTAGAGAGGTTTCCTAATCCCGACCTGGGTCATATGTTGAAACATGGTAAAAGGGGAGGGATAAAGAGAGAGTAGAAAACACAGATAAGGAGAACACATGAGAAAAAGAAAACAAGGGTAACACAAGGAATTTCTGAAGCGCGGGTCTTGTCTCTTGAGATGAGGAGATCAAATAAACTATCTCATTTACACTTCTATCATCGCTTGTCATTTGTAGAGCGAGAGATATATATGTATAGATAGAGAGAGAGAAAGGGAGAGAAGCTAATGTAGCGCTTTATGGGCAGGAAATAGTGCGATCATGTATACTACTTGTTGAGACGTCTGTCTACTTGTTGAGACGTCTGTCTACTTGTTGAGACGTCTGTCTACTTGTTGAGACATCAGTCTACTTGTTGAGACGTCTGTCTATTTGTTGAGACGTCTGTCTACTTGTTGAGACGTCTGTCTCAACAAGTAGTATACATGATCGCCATATTAAAGTAGGTGTTCCGGAAGGGAGGCGGGGAAGAAGAAAATGGCGGGATCTCACATGGAACGAGAACTTATGAACTACTCCACTGGTGACAAACACAGAAGATACAGCCAGAAAAAAAAAAGGATACAGCTTCCACTAGATCAAACTAGTCGTAACGGACAATAAATCTGGGGTAGTGCATGGATCTAGCAACCAACCTCATCAAGTAGACACATTTATACAGAAACTACGACTGCTAGATCATGTGGCACTCACGTCTGTTGTTTTTCTGTTGTCTAGTTTTCTACTTCTTTATTTCTTACGAGTGCCTGAAAACATACCTTTATGTTTGTCTAATATTTATTTACGGTATACTTTAGCCCTGGCTTTTTGTTGGAGGCAAAAACAGCTGTGACTCCATGCTTCTGAAGAGGCGAAAAGGGACACTCAATCTATCGCATTATTCGCACGGTGACGCTCGGCGTTGCAAGCAGCAATTGATGGAAGAAGGTCCACATATGACTTCACGCAGTGAGTTGGAGGGGGTCTAAAATTTTGTGCCGAAGTGTGACGATAGGGGGGAGGGAATTTGAAAACATGTGACATCACACAAACAAATACGAGTGAGGCTCACTTCTTACATAAAGATGTAACAAAATATATTTGGTAACCTAATTCCGCAACATCTACTATTATATATGTAATAGTTAACAACTTCCTCGTGGGCGACTTACATTAATATTATAGTTTGAGCACGGACAACTCCATCAGTGCTTCGATCTCCTTCCTTAGATCACACAAGGAGGATCTCCTCTCAGCACAGTGCACGATCTCCATAGCAGCGGCGAGAATCGCAATCTGTATATATAGGGATCACACATTCTATAAATATTTTTTGGGGTGGGTAGGTTTCTAATTTTTAAATTTTGCCACGGCAGCGTCCTTTATGGATTACTCTTTACGATTTCCAACTACCGTGGGATATTTAACATGGGTGGGTTTGAAAAAAAAATCGAAAAAAGGTGATTCGTCTTACGAGGACAAAAGACAAAGAAAGTAGTCTACGTTACGGCCACAAGGCCTTCGCCAGGAAAAGAAAGAAAGTGAAGGCTAGATAGGAGACTTCCTCGATATTTAACATGCGCAACTTGCACACGGGACCTCCTATTTTTTCGGTTTTGTCCGAGAAGGCTAGGCATCCGATCTCACTACCCAGGAGACCAGGTGGGAGTATGACATCATTAGGACTCACGAGCTCTGAAAAAAAATCGAGGCGAACGCCATACCTCATAGTCACTCTGACCCCCATATTTCGTAATGCAATGTAATACACACTTTTCGGGTAAACGATGTTGGTCTGGAAGCCAACTGATGTCTTGCTCGTTCAGTGAAGGAGAATCTTACTTTGCTGTCGGATAATGATAACGTAGAGAAATAATTCACTGATAACAACTTCATCTTTTTTAAATTTTATTGTCTCGGAAGTTTAACATTATTTTATGAAACTTTAACATAAGTGTGAGCTGAAGTTACTGATGTGTTTACTTTAAATGTATTTTATTTTTTATTGTTTTGAAATAAAATTAAGGAATAATGATCGATATTTTAAATAAATTTAGCAACACTTGACGAGCAAAACAGTTATTGTAAAATCCTGATATCTGCACTAGTTAACTAATTTACACTGGATTACATTCTTTCTTTTCAGTATGGAAATAGGAAAAAAATGAGGCAAAATAAAGCAGGGGGGGGGGGGGGGTTGTTAAGATTTGTGGCGTCGCATAGAGGGAGGTCTGGGTTTTTGTGACGAAGTGTGACTTGGGGAAGGGGGGTAATGTTAAAACATAGCAAAAATTGCGTGACGTCGTATGTGAACGACCCCAAAGAAGCTAGTACTTCGGACAATACAGGGGTCGGCAACCCATAATCTGTGAGGATATACTTTAGAAACACTGAGCTTTCTAAAGATTTACCTTGATAAAATCAATGTCTGTTTCCAGGTTTCAGAGTATGTAGACTTTGGAATAAGTCCAGCCTATATGTAACTTTAATTTATGCTGCAAGGTCTGCTTCCTGCAATCCCATTAACAGAGCGGTGGACAATTAAAACTACATATTTTACCCAATGTTAACTTCACTTCAGAGAAAAAGATCGCTGTCTACCTTATGCCGTTCACGAATGAAGTGAAATTACTACACTAGCTTGCGGGTTTTCACTGGGACAGCTGTGAAAATAACTTTAAGCCTGGGGACACCGCGATTTTAAGTGCAGGTCGAAAAGGGCTAGTAGGAAATTTACGTATGTTAAAAATGCATTCCCTCTCCGTTATCTGAAGATCTATCAAATAATACGCTGGGATCTACCGGTAGAATAAGATCGACCGGCTCCCGATCCCTGCACTAGACACTCGAGTTTCTGATACAGCAAACATCTCCAGTGACGACGTTCAGATTGAAGCAGTAGGTGGAGATCTTTTTTAAGACAATCAGTTTTTCGAATGATTTCCTTTTCCGTCTACCTTTACCGACATATAGATTTAAAAAAAAAAAAAAAAAAACAGACGGGAAAAACCTCAACGTTATCAGAAAAAGAAACTACAGACTAAAAAATATTCGGCCTCTGCTGTTCTTATTTTCCTGCCAGTTAAAAAAAACCCGACAGAAAGACGCAATTGTCTAGGATAATATTTTACGATTTAATGTTTTTGAAGCCAGTTCTTCATTTAAAATTGTAAGGAAGCAATAACAAAACAGAATAGCAGCTTAATGCATTTTCGTGATTAATGACAAGGAAATTAGCGTAACTAAATTTAAACATGGAAGGCATCAATAGAATTTAAGAAAATAGTTGCAGCATCAACACATTAAGAATTGTATTATTCCTCTCTGACGTTATAATGCTACGCTTTTCCCCACCAAAGTTGCAATTTTTTTCATCGCGCGCGTTTTTCGGGCACAGAACTAACTAAATTGCTCGCTTGTTGAAAAGATGCACATTTTGCTTCCATCCTTAATTATGGTGGATGTTTGATTCTGGACACTATTCCCTGAATTTTCCCCATTTGAATTTCGAGTGACCATGAATATGTATCTTACATTTATATTTAGTCGCTCAAGCCGATACTCCTCTAAATAATGATTGAGAGACGGAGTACGGTAATAGTAAATTTCATTGTGAAAAAAAAAGTAACAAGGCAAGATTTTAAAAGATATATGTACATTTAAAAAAATGTGATAGAACAGCTGTTAACTAATTAGTGAAATGTCAGTCCATTTGCTTTTTTCACTTTTCCCTATGCCATTTTTTTGGCATGACTAATGTTCTTGTACGTAATAACGTGATATGTCTTTCTTTGTGTGTCATATTTTATCAGTATGTTATTGTAAATGCAGTCAATAGACTATTTATTTGTTTGATAGTTTATCTATACAAAAGTTTAATTCACTCATCCATCACCTTTTAACTCATCAATGAGCACATTTAACAAACTAAATTTAAACATGGAAGGCATCAATAGAATTTAAGAAAAAAGTTGCAGCATCAACACATTAAGAATTGTCTTATCACTCTCTGACGTTATTATGCTATGCTTTTCGCACCAAATTTGCAATTTTTTTCATCGCGCGTTTTTCAGGCACAGAGCGAACTGAATTGCTCGCTTGTTGAACAGACGCACGAAAACTTATGCTCAGTTTTTCTGCCCCGTGCCATCAGATCAATGTCTTTCCATGTCTTCTTCATTCATTTCATGTCTGTCTGCAGTTCTCGTCGTCATTTGTTCTTTGGTCGTCCTCTACCCCTCTTGCCGTGGAGATTTTAGAGCAAGGACTGGCTATCAATCTATCAACAGGTTTCGTTATTGTGTGTCCTATCCATTTCCAACGTCTTCTTCTCATCACCTATTCCAATGGTACTTGTCTCGTTCTTGTCGTCAGTTCCACATTAGTGATCTTGTCACACTACTTCAACCCTTCTATTCAGCACCTGCATCCATTTATGAAAGTCTGTAGCCAGTATGAAACTCCGTCAAGTTCTCGTCTTAATCTTCTCCTGCAGTTTATTTGATGAGTCAGTGACGTGAGTGGTATTGTAGAACTGTACTGCTTGTGTGATGGTCCTTTATCTACTAAAACAAATGCGCAACCTAAAGTCAACTTGTTTATGTAAATTAAATTTATTTGTCTTTTCAGGCAATCTAAGACCTAAATAAAGTGGCCACTTTCATGTACCTTCTTCTTCATCGTCTAACAACCTCTTGTTGAGCATGAACCGTTCAAGGGAATCTCCTCAAGCCAGCTCCATCTCATCTTCGTCTTTTGTATTTTCACCTTTATTGCTTTTTCCTCCTCCAATTTCTCCGGGATCTACTTTTAATTTTCTTGTCCTGCGAGTTGTCAGCCCATTGTAAAACCATGCTCATTTAACTTTTAATTCATGGCCGGTAGGATTCATTTCTGTTAGTCCTTCTTTCTTCTTCTTTTTTTTTTTCGTACACTGTCAGACGTTTACTTGAATGTTGATTTGGTTGTTCACCATGTTTCAGAGCGATACAGTAGGAATAACTTTACATCTGAATTAAAAATTCTTTTTTGTGTGTGTTTGTGGCGAGAGGTTTTATTTGGCTCTTGGATCAGTATAGTACTGACAATTACAGAAATAGAATTCCTGCAGAAAATGGTGAAGTCCCAGTGTCTGAGAGGACTACTGGTATCACAAATTAGTTACGGCTGTGAATGTTCTGATCTCGAAACAATAGTAGAGAGGAGACCGACATAAAGCGCCACCTCCGCTGTGTAACTAACTGTGATATTAATAAACAAGGAAACAGATTTTACTTAACTAAGATAAAATTGACAAGTCGTTCAAATACAATTTCCTAAGTATTTATTTAGTATATACACTATCTACTCTTGTGCTGAAGGGTGAATGTTGAAAAAAATGAAATGTAATGAATTTGTAAGTTTACATATGATTTACAAATATATATATATATATATATATATATATATATATATATATATATATATATATATATATATATATATATATATATATATATATATATATATATATATATATATATATATATATATATATATGTAAATAAATATTACAACAAGTTTTCCAATTATAGGAACAAAATTTATATCAGCTGTGCTGTTAATTAAGGATATAACACTTATCATCTATGTTGTTATTTTTGTCTCTTGCTATGCTAATTTCACTTTCTCATCACTGACAGTTTCTATGCTCAAAATGCCGACAGAAATGGTACTAATGTGTACTCATCTCTCTTAAGTCTGTTCTGCTTTGTTTGGTTCACACACTCCTGCTGAGGCTCGTTACTTTAGCCCACCCAAGACTGAGGGGGACCAAAGATGTAGAGTCTGGTCAACCTCTATGCTCCTGCGGAGTTCCAGGCAGCGGGATTGACTCGAACATACGACCTCAGGTTTTTAGGACACAAATAAACCTGTAACAAAGCAAAAATAGGGGCTAATTTCTGTCCTCAAGCCCACCTATTTCTAGTGTGAGTGAAATGAGCGTGTCTCAGATGTATGCATGTAGGATGAATGACAACATGGCTCAGTATGATTTAGCAATAGCGAGACAAGACAGGTGTCTACTTGCAAAACATTCTTTCTGATAAACTAATGCATGGATACATTCAATAATATAGATTCAATACATGAATACATTTACTACATTCCATAATATAAATCAATACATGAATAAATCCAATAATATGTACACCTAGGTGTGATACAACAATGTCCTTCCCCCTATACTATATCACGCCCTCTCTGACAATAGCTGGTAACATATATCCTAACAATATTGTTATGTTCTTATGATAGGAGTATATGAGACGAGGACTGATTGGTGATATATCAGGTTGGAGTTATAGGAGACAATAGATTGGAGTTAGATGCGACAATAGAATGAGTCCTGACAAGGACTGTTTTGGTTATATTGCAGTTGGAGTTAGATGAGACAATAGATTGAGTCCTAACAAGGACTGTTTTGGTTATATTGCAGTTGGTCTTATCTGAGACAATAGATTGAGTTATATGAGACAATAGATTGAGTTAGATGCGACAATAGATTGAAGTATGAATCCTATTAGTCTTCGTCTATTCACTTAATTCCCCCAAGATACAATCAGTAACCTGATAGGTAGTATAATGACACACAACAAATACCAACGGTTATCGTAAATATATTTACCCTCCTAAGATTTTAAACTGGCCAGGTTTTGACGCGACTTAGTGAAGTAGGTTGCAGGTCGATGCCCTCAGGTAAGTTATAAATCAAAGTGACAGCTTCTTCCCCTTCAGTCAGTCGGTATCTCTGGCGTCAAGTTCGGGGTTGCGTGGTTAGCATAAAATCCGCCCGATTATATAGGCAGTTAAATGCTTAAGCAAGGCTTTCGGTTGGTTCCTGGCGGAGCAAAATGATTGGTTTCCTCCGGTTTTGTACCTGGTCTCATACAGCCTAATTTTATTCAGTTTTTAGCCGCCATCTTGCGTGAACTGCGTGAACAGTATAATTTATTCTGTCTCAAAAACTGGTGAACGGTGCAAGTTGATTGGTTGAAGCAAATCTGTATCTCGACATAGTGATTAACAAAGTAGTGGGTTACACTTCGTTTCACGACATAGCCCCGTCCTTTCCTAGCTGTGACTTCTCATAGCTGACGTGTAAACCCCTGCTGTGGTTAATCCTTTTGCGTCTGTCCTTCCAGAGTACTAGGGTGTCGACTTAAAAAATCAGCTCCTACATTGTCTCTTCCCGGAATGTAATTCACGGTAAAGGAATAAGGCGCCAGAAGCAGACTCCACCCTAACAATCTCGAATTTAGCTTTTTAGATGCAGCCAAGAATGTTAAAGGTTGGTGATCGCTTTGGACAATGAAGTGTGTCCCATACAGATAAGGTGAAAATTTGTTGATGGACCAAATTAGAGCTAAACATTCTTTCTCTATGGTCGAGTAATTCAACTCAGCTGCATTCAGCTTCCTACTGGCGTAGGCGACTGGTAAATGTTCCTCCGGCTGGGCTTTTGATTTCTGCAAGAGAGTTGCACCAATACCTATACTGCTAGCGTCCGTTCTTAATACAAATTCCTGTGTGATATCGGGTAGTGTAAGGATGGGTTTGATGGTGAGTTTTGCTTTTAGCTCTGTGTAAGCTTTTTCACAATCAGCATTCCATTGGATTTTGTCAGGCTGTCCTTTCTTCATTAAGTTAGTTAATGGTGCACACAGAGAGTTAAAATGGGGTATGTACTTCTGATAGAACCCACATAATGACACGAATGATCTCACATCTTTCTTGGTTTGAGGTCTGGGTGCCTTCTTTAACTTCTCTATATTCTTTGGGTCAGGAGACATATGACCTGTAGAAATAGTGTGACCTAAGAATTCCAACTCCTTACAACCGATATAGCACTTGGTTGGACGTGCAGTCAATCCAGTTTCTCTCAGTCTGTCGAACAACATGGAGAGCGCTACTATATGCTCTTCAAATGTGTTTGTTGCAACAAGAATGTCATCCATAAAGTTAGTGATATGGGGATTTTGTAGAGGTTCCAACAATTTCCTCATCATTCTTGAAAAGATACTTGGAGCATTTTTCAGCCCAAAGGGTAGTACATTAAACTCGTAGTGTCCGTCTGATGTACTGAATGCCAGCATTTTCCTAACTTCTGGTTTCACTGGTATTTGGTAGTATCCCTTGCTTAGATCTACCTTCGATAAATACCTAGCCTTACTCAGTGTAGAGAACAGCTGGTTGGTGTCAGGTAATGGATCCACCTGAGATTCTGTGATAGCATATAGCTTCTTGTAGTAAATACATAACATGTGTTCACCACTAGGCTTCCTTAATAGCACCACACTTGAGCTGTAGGGAGATTCAGACTTTGAAATAATTTTCCCTTTTAAGAGATAGTCAATCTCATCCTCTAGTGCCTGTGCTTGCTATTTTTCAGTCCATGTCCGCAGCAATGCTTCCAGTGGACTGGGTATGGGGACGGCAATACAACAACGTTGCCGGACCCACACCTATTTCTATTGTAAGGGGCAGTATACCGAAGTGGGGCCTGTCTCCATCAACTGTTTGGTACAGCCCTGGTTCCTACCTCCTTTGGTTCGGGTTTGTTTCTGCAGCTTTTTTAATACTGGTTGCTGACTAACCAAATTTTCCAAATGATCCAGGCCATGGTGTTCCGACAAATATCTAGTCGGGGTGGGATGTCTCTCGTCCCCTCTCTGTACAATACGGAGAGTTGCCATGGTTACTGGTATAACAGTAGACTTGTTGTGATTTCGTTTTCTCGTTATCACTGCTTCTACCTGTTGTTTTCTCTTGTGTATCTTCTTTGTGGGCCTACGTCCGCAACAATGCTTCCCTAGGTCCTGTAACTGGTCTACGCTTCTGATTGAGGTTACCTGGTTACATTCTGAACAGGATTTCATATACCGACTCATGTCTTCAATTATTCCTGGCCAGTAATATCGCAATGCTATATTTTGACAAGTGGCCCTTTTTCCTCTGTGACCACTGCTTGATATAGCACGCTCTTGCTCCATAATTTCCTCCCTATAGAATTTTGGCACTACCAGCTGTCCATGCCCTTTAGGTCCTTTTCCAGCTTGTCTGTAGAGTAGGCCATTTTCCATATAGTAGTCTCCTTTCTCTGGAGGGTTATGGGCCTTTGGCAATTTGCCAAAACAAGGCTTCAATGTGCTGTCTGCTGCTTGAGCCTTTTTCATCTCTTCTGGATGAGTATTGATAGGATTTTCCTCCATTTTCCTGGAGCTTTCCCTGGTCTGGACTGTTGCCATAACTACAGGTTTTATAGGTTCTCCAAGGAAAACATACCTACACCCCAAAATGAAAGGGTAAATAGGGTCGTCCATCACTGCTGCTTTGATTTCTCCTTCCACATAGCGAGATCTTATGTTGATTCGGGCTATGGGTAATGTCATGGTTCTTGCTCCCTTGATCGGTCCTCTGATTTCCACTGTTTCTGTGGTTATCTGGTCAGGACTCACTAGAGAAGAGCACACAACTGAATCAAAGTCTAATCCTGTGTCATATAAACACAGTACTTGAGTGCCATTCACGGTCACTTCCTCACAGACAGGGGGATGATGGAAGTCTTTCTGACTTACGGCCATTTCCTTCCTTCCCTGATTCCCTGTTGTAAGACATGCAGCATGATGAGGAGGATTCTTCCTTCTGCAGTCCGCAGTATTGTGGTTACTCATTAGACAAGTTTTACACCACTTTCCTTCCTTCCGGTAAGGTGTCTTATCCGATCTTAGAGGGTTTTTGTCCTTTTGGTCAAACCTTTGTTCCTAGTCTTCTTCTTCTTCTTCCGTCCTTAGCCACCGACCGTCAAAGCAGTCAGTGGCCATTACGCCTAGTGGCATCTTAGGGCAACAGCAGATAGGTTTTCTTTGCCATTGTTTCCCATCACGCCTATTGGCGTCTTTAGGGCAACGGCAAATCAATCCATTTGCTGTTGTTTTTGTTCCTAGTGGTATGGTCTTTTTGTTCATATTTGGTATAGTTTTGTGATGATTTGAAGTTTTCACCCTGCTTCTTCTTATTTCCTAATAATTCTGCCTGAGCTGCTTGATATCTCTCAGCAACAGTTACAATATCTTCCAATCTCTCTGCTCCTTGTTCCATGATAAACTTCCTCATTTCTTGAGGCATGGACTCTTTCACTTGCTCCATCATTATCATTTCTTTCAGATCCTGACACTTTCCTAAACTACTCCATTTTTCCAAATAGGTTTCCAGTCTAGCAGAGAATTGGTGATAGTTTTCTCCTGGAAGAAGTTTAGCTGTTCGGAATTTCTTTCTATATGATTCTGAGTTCTTTTCATATCTCACAAGCAGTGCCTGCTTCAGGATTTCATAATCTTCCTGGTCATCTCTTGAGAGCTTCAAATATACATCGTAGGCTATACCTCTCAATCCCTGAGATAGTTTAAGACTCCATTTTTCTTTCACTAAGCCATAGGTAGTGGCTAGTCTTTCGTATCTATCCAGGTACGACTCAATGGCGTCTTCTTTCTCAACAAATGGGTCCAGATGAAAATTCATGGCCCCACTTGAGGTGCTCTGGCTGGAGCTACTCTCAGAGTGAGGTGAGCTACCACCATTATTGCCAGTATTTGCCTGAATTTCAAGCTCTTTTAATCTTAACTGATGGTCTCTCTCTGCTTGTAATTTCCTTTCCTCAGCTTCAATTTTCTTTGCCTCATTTTCAGCCTCCCATTTCTTGGCTTCAATTTCCAGTCTTTTGTCTTCTCTCTGAGTTTCCAGTCTTTTGTCTTCTCTCTCAGCTTCCAGTCTTTTGGCTTCTCTTTCAGCTTCCAGTCTTTTGGCTTCTGCCTCTAATTGCAACTTTCTTTCTTCCCTATCCATGTGTTTGTCCACTTCTGTTGTGACATACTGAGTGAGAGCATCACCTGACAAATTTAATTCCTTTCCCATCTGCATGATCGCAGTCCTGAACTTCACCAGATCAGCCATGGCGTTACTTAGATAGGGTATGTAAATTTACTATAACCCAATTATTGTAATTAAACTTAATTAATTTAAATGAACAAATAATTTCCATGCAACTTTGTGAGCATCAACTATTTACTGAGTACTAAATGGTACTCCTCCTAAGAAAATAATTTTGTAAAAATCCTATAATGATTTTCTCAAAAAAATTTTTTTCTTATTATCTATGGGTGGCACAAGATAGAGTGTAGATAGATGAATAGACCAAATATGGCTCAAGATATACAGAAATATCCCAGGAACGAGCCCCCAGTGTGGCGAGAGGTTTTATTTGGCTCTTGGATCAGTATAGTACTGACAATTACAGAAATAGAATTCCTGCAGAAAATGGTGAAGTCCCAGTGTCTGAGAGGACTACTGGTATCACAATTTAGTTACGGCTGTGAATGTTCTGATCTCGAAACAATAGTAGAGAGGAGACCGACATAAAGCGCCACCTCCGCTGTGTAACTAACTGTGATATTAATAAACAAGGAAACAGATTTTACTTAACTAAGATAAAATTGACAAGTCGTTCAAATACAATTTCCTAAGTATTTATTTAGTATATACACTATCTACTCTTGTGCTGAAGGGTGAATGTTGAAAAAAATGAAATGTAATGAATTTGTAAGTTTACATATGATTTACAAATATTTATATTTATATATATATATGTAAATAAATATTACAAGTTTTCCAATTATAGGAACAAAATTTATATCAGCTGTGCTGTTAATTAAGGATATAACACTTATCAGCTATGTTGTTATTTTTGTCTCTTGCTATGCTAATTTCACTTTCTCATCACTGACAGTTTCTATGCTCACAATGCCGACAGAAATGGTACTAATGTGTACTCATCTCTCTTAAGTCTGTTCTGCTTTGTTTGGTTCACACACTCCTGCTGAGGCTCGTTACTTTAGCCCACCCAAGACTGAGGGGGACCAAAGATGTAGAGTCTGGTCAACCTCTATGCTCCTGCGGAGTTCCAGGCAGCGGGATTGACTCGAACATACGACCTCAGGTTTTTAGGACACAAATAAACCTGTAACAAAGCAAAAATAGGGGCTAATTTCTGTCCTCAAGCCCACCTATTTCTAGTGTGAGTGAAATGAGCGTGTCTCAGATGTATGCATGTAGGATGAATGACAACATGGCTCAGTATGATTTAGCAATAGCGAGACAAGACAGGTGTCTACTTGCAAAACATTCTTTCTGATAAACTAATGCATGGATACATTCAATAATATAGATTCAATACATGAATACATTTACTACATTAATACATTCCATAATATAAATCAATACATGAATAAATCCAATAATATGTACACCTAGGTGTGATACAACAATGTCCTTCCCCCTATACTATATCCCGCCCTCTCTGACAATAGCTGGTAACATATATCCTAACAATATTGTTATGTTCTTATGATAGGAGTATATGAGACGAGGACTGTTTGGTGATATATCAGGTTGGAGTTATAGGAGACAATAGATTGGAGTTAGATGCGACAATAGAATGAGTCCTGACAAGGACTGTTTTGGTTATATTGCAGTTGGAGTTAGATGAGACAATAGATTGAGTCCTAACAAGGACTGTTTTGGTTATATTGCAGTTGGTCTTATCTGAGACAATAGATTGAGTTATATGAGACAATAGATTGAGTTAGATGCGACAATAGATTGAAGTATGAGTCCTATTAGTCTTCGTCTATTCACTTAATTCCCCCAAGATACAATCAGTAACCTGATAGGTAGTATAATGACACACAACAAATACCAACGGTTATCGTAAATATATTTACCCTCTTAAGATTTTAAACTGGCCAGGTTTTGACGCGACTTAGTGAAGTAGGTTGCAGGTCGATGCACTCAGGTAAGTTATAAATCAAAGTGACAGCTTCTTCCCCTTCAGTCAGTCGGTATCTCTGGCGTCAAGTTCGGGGTTGCGTGGTTAGCATAAAATCCGCCCGATTATATAGGCAGTTAAATGCTTAAGCAAGGCTTTCGGTTGGTTCCTGGCGGAGCAAAATGATTGGTTTCCTCCGGTTTTGTACCTGGTCTCATACAGCCTAATTTTATTCAGTTTTTAGCCGCCATCTTGCGTGAACTGCGTGAACAGTATAATTTATTCTGTCTCAAAAACTGGTGAACGGTGCAAGTTGATTGGTTGAAGCAAATCTGTATCTCGACATAGTGATTAACAAAGTAGTGGGTTACACTTCGTTTCACGACAGTGTTTTACCTGATTTCTTTTCATCTCCATATATTTTCCAACGCAGTTAAAGCTCTTTCCTTGTGTAGTCTTAGTTTGATAACATTGCTCACCAACTATGTTTATATTGCTGTAGATATACATGTATGTATGGTTCTATATATTGTAGTGGAGTTTTAGTTTTCTCCCTGTGTATTTTCAAAGCATAGGCATCTATGAGAAAATAACTCGTAAGATATATATATAGGTTAAAAAAAAAAGGATCCCGTTACACGCCCATTGAGGGATATTGGGAATATGGTGTTAGGCCCATATTTTCTTGACCATCGGCACACTAGGGGTGACGTGGTCAACATCACGCCGGCCGCCTTAACCTTCCCAGAGTTGCTCTGGTACCCAGTTGGGGCTGGGTCGACCCAGGAGCCTTTTGCGGCCTAAAAAAATCCCACCTCATCTGGGGATCGAACCATAGACCACTGAGCTATGAAGCCAGTGCATTAAGCACTATGCTACCGCGGCTCCCATAATATATATATAACATTGTTGTAAATTCGTTGAAGATTGTTTGTAAATATTGTAAGTCTCATTGACGATCAATAAGTTTATATCGTGTTCCGTTCAGCCAAGAGGAAATCTGACTATTACTAAACGAATGTACAAGCGGCTTTTGGGTGAATAATGTACAATATCATGGTGCGCCATACGGCTCTTGGGGTAGAACTCGAAATCTATTTCTGGTCCATTCTAAAATACACATACATATTTAGGCATAATGATTTCGAATGATTAAAACTCCGGAAACTAATTCACAAGCTTTACTCATAATGTCACTGTATATTTAATCCTCCTCCTCCTCCTCAGCATAATCCTCCTTCTCAGCATAATCCTCCTTCTCAGCATAATCCTCATTCTCAGCATAATCCTCATTCTCAGCATAATCCTCCTTCTCAGCATAATCCTCCTTCTCAGCATAATCCTCCTTCTCAGCATAATCCTCGTTCTCAGCATAATCCTCCTATTCCTCCTCCTCATCATCATCATTACCTTCCCGCTCTCAGTGAAGCGCAGGTATTTAAGAATGATGTCATGTTCCACGTGTTCAAGACCTTTCCATATCTTCATCACTTTCATGTCTGTCTGTAATTCTCTTTTTCACGTGTCTGGTAATCTCATTTTATTTATATTACCCTGGAAATTCCAATATAATCTGACTTGTGATGCTATCAATCTCAGTGTCTAAACTCTCCAATTCCAGTGGTTTTTTTCCCCCTCATCACTTGTTTCATTAGTATTTGTCTATTTCTTATCCTCAGTTCCTTATTGATGATCCTGTCATATCATTTCAATCCTTATGAGTAACAATGTTCTACACACAAAAATAAATATATAACCTCAAAGCTCATGTCAATGTGCCTGCTTATACAGTCTTGTTTTATTTGGAATGTAGTGAGAAGCAGGTAGAAGAGTCGGAGTCGGTAGTTTTCTTAATGAAGTTGGAGTAGGTGAATAATATCCGGACTCCGATTACGTATTTTATGCTTTATGAGTAGTAAAAAAAAAATGTACTCGGAGTCGGACTTATACAATTCCAGGTGTCGGAGTCGGAAAATTTTTTGGCCGACTCCACAACCCTGGTTAGAAGAGATGAAATAAATACATTGTAACTAAAGTAAACATTGAGCACGTTATGAATAAAGTAAAGATTTAATACCCTGTGACAAAAGAACGAAGAGTATCGCATGGAATGAGAAGACAACACATAGAGGTCCTAGAAAACCTAGATTTGAAAAGAGAATTAATGAAAGAAATCAAAATTAGACAGCTAAAATATTTTGGCCGTGTAAAAAGACATAATACCTTACTGAAGACAATAATAGAAGGCAGAGTTGAAGGCAAACGTGCAAGAGGAAGCCAGCGCTATAAGTGGGAAGAAAACATCCAAAGATGGACCATCAAGACAAGAGACAGGAAAGAGTCTATCCGAGTGCATCATCAAGTCAAAAGACTGAAGACGTTGGAGATCCATTGCATTCGACCTTCGTTGCGAAGATGGCAGCTGATGACGATGATGATAATGGTGATGATTAAAGTAAAAATTTAATATATTGTTGCAAGAGTATAATTGGAAAAAGTTGTGCTTGACGTAAAGATTGTTTGGAGAAAGCCATAAAGGTCAACAAATAAAGAAAATAGTGAATATTTTAACGAAAGGTTCGGCAGACAGTCAAAACAAAAAACAAAAAATAATAATTCACAACCTACAATAAGAACCGGTGATTTTAACGAGACATGGTTGTCTGCGCCTGTCGGCACTTCACTGACAGAAAACGGAAAGAAAATAAACACGCTGTTTTATTTCCACTGGGATGTTTTGTTAACATTAAATATTAAATATTGTTTGTGATAAATAATAAAAAGTTTGACGAATGTTTCACTGTCTTTGCATATGCTTTTTTCTCCATTCTCAAAATCTAATCATTCAATGGTTTAAAAAAATATATAATAGAGAATATAAAGAAAGTAGCTATTTCGTTTTTGTGACAGTATTGTCTCCCCTGCTCCTCAATAGTGGTCCAACAAGGCTAATAATAATAATAATAGCCCCTTCAGTCATAACTGACAACGGGTATGCGCCCCTGAGGTGACAGTCTTCAGCTGCTTATTCGTTTTCTCCTCTCTTCTGCTTGTTGTGTGAACTTCTTTTCGCCCAATCTGAGGTGGCGCCGTAAATAGCATCGCCACTTGGTGCGATCGGCAGCTTCATCCTCCCACGTAGCTGGATTTAAGTCCAGTGCCCTCTTGTCTCTCTTACACACATCTTTGAATCTCAGCAGCGGTCGCCCAACTGTTCTTTTGCCATCTGCCAATTTTCCGTAGAAGATATCTTTCGGGATGCGACCATCTTCCATGCGGCGGACATGGCCAAGCCAGCGTAGTCTGTGTTGTCTAAGCAGTGTATACATGCTTTGAAGGCTAGCACGTGACAACAACTCGACATTTGTCACTTTATCTTTCCACGAAATGCCGAGGATGTGGCATAGACACCGTAGATGGAAGGTATTGGGCTTTCTTTCTTGCTTAGCATAGGTTGTCCATGTCTCGCTGCCATATAGAAGTGTACTGGTGACGCAGGCGTTATATACCGCGGCTTTGGTCTTCGTTGTGAGTTTGGAGTTTCCTCAAACACGCGATGTGAGGCGGGCTAAGCTAGCTGCAGCTTTGCCAATGCGACTGTCAATTTCTGTGTCCAGTGAGAGTTTGTCGTTGATGGTAGACCCCAGGTATGTGAAGCGGTGCACCACTGCCAATTCATAGTTATCGATAGTGATAACTGGTGCAGCACCCACATCCTCACTAACCACATTTGTTTTCTTTAGAGTTGTAGTGAGGCCAAAGTCCTTGCATGCTTGAGTGAAGCGATTCGTCAAGCTCTGAAGCTCCTGTTGGCTTTGACTGACGATTGCAGCGTCATCAGCAAACAACAAGTCCTCTGATTTTTGTTTTTACCTTCAGCCGTGCGAGATTAAACAGACGGCCATCTGACCTAGTGTGAAGGCATATTCCATCAGTTGCATCTCTGAAAGCATGTGTCAAGAGTAAGGCACAGAAGATCCCGAAGAGGGTAGGAGCCAGAACGCATCCATGTTTAACGCCACTTCGTATGTCTAAGCGTTGTGTTGTGCTTCCATAACATATAAGGATACTGTACTGTTCCCTTCATGTCGTCATGGAATGACTTTATTATTTTTAGCAATTTAGCAGGGCAGCCTATTTTCAGGAGGATTTTGAAGAGTCCATCCCTACTAACCAGGTCAAATGCATTTGTGAGGTCTATAAAGGCGACGTATAAAGGCCTTTTCTGCTCTCTTCATTTTTCCTGAAGCTGGCGGAGGGAAAAGATCATGTCTGTTGTTGATCTACCAGCTCGGAATCCACACGGTGACTCTGGATATATGCGCTCAGCTTACTTGTGTAGTCGCATTAAGATGACTCTGGCAAAAACCTTACCAACAATACTAAGAAGAGAGATGCCTCTGTAGTTATTGCAATCACTTCTGTCTCCTTTACTTTTATGCAGTGTTACAATATTGGTATCTCGCATGTCTTGAGGAAAAGTTGTCTCTTCCCAGCACTGGCACAGCACCCTATACAGGGGATGTAATAGCGTGCTCTTACAGCATTTGATTAAATCAGGAGGAATCCCATCACTGCCTGGTGCTTTGCTAGAAGCCAAGCTATCAATGGCCTTGCTGAGTTCCTCTAATGTTAGTTCAGCATCCAGCTCCTCCATAGTTGGAAGATATTTGACAGCATCAAGGGCTTCAGGCGAGACGGTAGTTTCTCTAGTGTAAAGCTCAGAGTAGTGTTCGACCCATCTCTCCATCTGCTTACCCTTATCGGTTAGCTTCTCTCCGCTTATGGTTTTTAGCGGTACCGCCTTACTCTTTTGGGGACCAAGGGCTTTCTTTATACCGTCATGCATTTGTCTAATGTTGCCTGTTTTCGCTGCGGTCTGGATGCTCTCATTGAGCTGGAGCCAATAGTCATTTGCACAAAGTCGAGCAGTTTGTTGAACTTTGCTTCTCGTAGCCTTCATGATCTGTAGGGTTCTAGTACTCGGTGAACGTTTGTATTCAATCATAGCACTGCGCTTAGCTTCAATGACATCACATCTGATGAAGCATCAAACCAGTCATTTGACTTGGTTGTTTTCTTACCAAAGGTGGCAAGTGCAGTACTTTGAATGGTGTTCTGCAGCTGCTCCCAGTTCTCTGTTACAGTATCACCATGCGGAGGGCTATTGAGCACTTTCTTGAAGGACGCAGTAAATTGAGCGATCATGACAGGGTCTGACATCTTGCTGGTATCAATGCGTGGTTTCCCTTCATGTCTGACATGATGTAGTTTTCTTTGATTGTGCTCTGATTTTACAGCAAATCAAGGAGTGATCTGCATCAAAGTCTGCACTATGGTACGAGCGCGTGGAGAGCACAGACCATGAGAAGTGGTCTTCTGACGAGAATCAGATCCAGTTGATGCCAGTGCTTGGATCGTGGGTGTCTCCATGACATCTTATTCTGGGGTTTTGTCTGAAAGTAGGTGTTGGTCACGCAGAGGTCATTATGGACACACACCTACAAGAGCTGTTGTCCATTTTCATTCATCTTGCCAATACCAAACCTGCCCAGACATGAAGGCCATGAAACATTATCGGCACCCACTCTAGAGTTAAAGTCACCAAAGAGAACAAGCTTTTCTTGCCTAGGTATGCTTTTGATGACTGCTGCTAGATTCTCGTAGAACTCGTCTTTAGCTTCTGAGGCAGGGCACAGAGTAGGAGCATACACACTGACAAGGTTGATAGGACCTGCGCTAGTTTGCAGGTGCAGTGTTAACAGGCGTTCTGATCCATTCTCACCTGGTTCAACAATTTTAGTTAGCGATTTTTTTACCGCAAAACCTACTCCTTGTTCTCTAGTTATGTTAAGGTCTTTCAATTGCCAATACAATGTGTAATCCTTCTCGCTCACCAATCCAGAGCCTAACAGGCGCGTTTCCTGAAGTGCAGCTAAATCCACCTGAAGTCATTTAAGCTCGTCATTGATTACGGCTGTCTTCCTGACATCGTTTATGTCCTGTAGGTTTTCGGATAGTCCAGTCAACATAGTCCGGACGTTCCAGCATCCCAATCTGAGAGTTTGTTTATTTCTATTACTTCTTGTTTTGTGGTAATTGCTTGGTGCAAAATTTTCTGTCCACAGTTCGGGTTTGACCCTAATCCCCATGCACTCAATGGGGAAAGCAGACAGTGGCGGGACAACACCTAATTGACTGGGGGCTGCCCAGCTTGAAGCGGGCGGTAGCTGTCCAGTGAGATCCTAGAACCTCTCCCACTGTCGGAAGCAGCCCCTGGCGCCATGCCCTACGCCTTTTGGGCAAAATGCTTATAACCGGTAACTGCTACTTCCCGTGTTTTGCCGACACCTATAGGGTAAAGCTGGAGTGTCTTCTCCAGGGCGCGAGATTGGGCACAGTTATATGGAGATCAAACTGTTGGTCATGCAGCATGTTCCCCCTCTCTACGCAGCCGGTAGAGCCAAAGGAACGGCAGTAGCAGATACAGTTTGGTACCAGCCACGTCACAGAAGTGGCAGAATAATGTCGAATCAACATTATACTGCCTTAGGGTCTCCGACTCCGAATTTATCCTCGGAGTTTACTCCCGAAGCCTTTTCCATAAATGGGTATTTCCGCAAGGCAGCGGTGGTTTGAATTCAGAGTTGTACCTTCTCTTAGATAGGCTACCAACCAAGGATCACGAGCCATATCTACCCAAATCTGCTGGTTTTAATTCGCCAGTGGCTCGCCTTCGCCCCTTCTCTCGTCAGCGGAAACTGTTCCACCGGGCTCAAATTGAGACGCACATGATGGCCGGGAGCTGGGCTTGGTTGTCAGAGGCTATTTGATGCGCGTGCCATAGAAGTATTTATCTGCAGTGAGAGCTTATCCTCAGTACAACTCCTGGCTATAACAACCTTCGGAACCAACAAAAAATGAGCCTTCAAAGGTATCAGAGATACTCTTGACAGAGATATAAATAGAAGAATGATGCTTCTACTTCAGGAAACCTCACGGGATTTTAAAGAAAAGCAAGCATAACAACTTAGATCATCTAAGCTGTCATGAACTTATTATTCTCTGGCCCCTTCTGTGAGGAAAGGTATTGACTCGTACTTACAGAGCCCTCAGCTGAAGATGATTTAGTAATTATTAATTTAATAGCTCTATACGGTTCTGCATTTAAAACAGTATGAATCATACGGGTGCAGACATACAACTCACTCAATAGTGATTAATCCAACTATAGATTTATAGTTACAGATAAACAGGCTTAAAAATCGCTTATGGGTTAACAATGTAAAATAAATAAAGTCGTTTATAAAATGAAGCGATGATACTTGTCGCCATCGAATGATGTTAAAAAGGACACATTTTGGAATGTCCTTTGGCTGTGCTTGTATTTTGTATGTTACTTAACTGCCCATGCGGGGTCAGTTAACGTCTGCTTCAGTCGCTGTTGGTTCCCACATGGGCTTTGGACTGGTCCTTCTTTTCAATAGTTAAATCTGGTGGCAGTAGCACATCCATTGCAACAAGGCCGGGGTTACTACAAAGGTTTTCAAGCGTCTTCAAGAACGGTCTGGTTTAGGTGTCTAGCATCGACGTTGGCAATTTGTACCACAGACTAAGGGGAAACAAATGCTTGTTTTAAAGTACTGGGTCTCCTGATATGAACATTAGTCGACCTCCGCTTTCATCCTTTATTTCATCTTCCTCAGAATGTTTACTCTCCCTGAGCATTACTTTTAGACCCAGTGAGTCGGGTGAAAGTGCTTTTGGACAGCGGAAGGCGACAATTGAAATATATATAAATGTTCACATAAAAGTTACAACAGAAATAGTATTATAAATATAATAATTATCTTCCGACTTCCCAAGGAAATCGACTGTGTTTATGGGCACGTCATGTTTGCGACTAACATTTATCTCCAAATACCATCTGTTATCTATATTGGAAAACACGAACAGCATTGCTTTGAGGAAATTTCTTCCATCCATGCTCACGAATCAAACGGTTGTTAACAACCGTCCTCGACAAAAAGTATGTTAACAATAAGAACGTCGCTGAATGTAGATTCCTAATCAGCGAGTAATCACACAAACCCGTCGAGCGGTCAGGTAACCACAGGGAATGACAAGATATAATAAGACTATCTTTGGTTGATAAGAGCGAAAAAATGTGATAAGGAGCTGCCGAGAAAAGAGAAAAGGAAAGGCACAGGAGAGAGTTGAAGGAGATCACAGGATAATGTAAGATCGAAGATTTGACTTGTCACAGCACTAACTGAAAAACAATTACGTAGTTCTACATCCGATAATTCATTCATTTCTTTTATTTTTGCTTGCGACTACCACTGCAGCTAGTCGCCTTCCAGGAAGCCAGCGTCAAAGCCGCCATGTTCTTGTAGGAGTGGTTTCTGTAGCAAATGTTTTACATGCTGAGATTGCCATATTCTTCATATTCCTTCATATTCCTTGCCCCTTACAATAAATCCGAGGTTACAGTAGCCGTATTCTTTCTTTGCCTTCTCACTGACCCTACTGAACTAGACGATATGTTCTTCCTAACCTGATCTGGCCTACTGAACTAGACGATATGTTCTTCCTAACCTGATCTACCCTACTGAACTAGACGATATGTTCTTTCTAACCTGATCTACCCTACTGAACTAGACGATATGTTCTTCCTAACCTGATCTGCCCTACTGAACTAGACAATATGTTCTTCCTAACCTAATCTACCCTACTGAACTAGACGATATGTTCTTCCTAACCTGATCTGCCCTTTGCTTTTTCTTTGTCAGAAACGCTGCCCCTTCTTCAAAATGTAGACGTTGGAAACGGTCGTCTAATGAGAATGAATGGTTTATTGTTTATTTTGGCTACAGTTCTCATGTGCGAGTATTCTCTGACTCATTAGTACCCTACAGTAGCTTACCTGAGAGATGGCGGTACCGGGCAACGCCAGAAATCCAACGCCAGCATCTTGAGGAAAATCGCGGAATTGAAACACCTGCGAAAACAAACAGAAGGCGTACATTCAATCTTTTTTTTTTTTTTTTTTTAAACGGTTGTAAGCCCAGTTGAAGTCTCTTTCTTCTCCAAGTCCTACAGCGCTCGTTTGCTTCTCACAACGCCTTTAAAAATCACTTATTCTTCTAAATCGTGCTATACTCTTTAACAATATGAAACAATGCTACATTTTCTTACTTTTTTTAAACACTGCTACAGTCTGTTAAATTTTCATACACTGCTACACTCTTTTACTTTTTTAAAACTCAGCTGCACCCACTTGTTTCTCCAGACTTCACTCAGGTCTGTTACTGTAACTTCCAATTATACTCTCTCACTTTAAAACAAAAACAAAAAAAACAGCTATTCTCTCTTACAATTACAAACTCCGCTCAAATCTTTAATTTTTCAAGTCCCTGCTACACTGTCCTACTTTTTCAAGTCTTGCTATTGTAAACATTGCTACACTTTCTTACTTTTTCAAGTCCTGTTACACTATTTTACTTTGGCAAACACTGCTACACTCTCTTACTTTTTTCAGATACTACTACACTCTTCTACTTTTTCAAGTCTTGCTGTTGTAAACTGTGACGGTATTGCCTCCCCTGCTTTGCAGTAGTGGCCCAATAGTGGCCATAACTCAAGAGTATCTATTATAGGCTTCAATGGAGTCTATCTTTACACAAGATTACTCTTGGCAGAAATGTAGATAGAAGAGTAGTAAAGCTTTTATCACATGGGAGTCTTCACAAGATATTCAGATAAGCGAAAACAATGCTGGCTGTTGCTGAGCACGTTAATTCTGTAATCTGCCGACACCTTTTATAAAGAATTTATGCAATGATTTATTCTAGCTCGTTAAGCCCCCACCCCTGATTTAATCAGTGGAATTATTATTATAATGTAGTTCTGTTTAGAGCGTGTGTAGTGAAATTGACAGAGATACAACGGTAAAATATCTCCAAAGATAACATTTAAGGATAAAAACATAATGCGTAGGCTGCGAATAGTACATGATCGCCTAGACCGCGGGTCATCATCCTCCATAATAATTGACTTGCTAGACAGGAGGGGAACGGCGGATCAAAAAGGAAAAAAATATGACTGGAAAGATTGCGTGAGACTAGAAAGGCTAAGGAGACGCAATTGGGGGGGAAACGGAGAAAAGTCACGTTTCCCAAGTTGACATAAAAAGTAAGCAACTCGACAGAAGGGACCTTAGATATAATACGCCACAGTCATTTATTGGACGCTTTTGCAATACCAAGCCCTTGATTTGAATTCAGCGGCTAAAACGCAGATGTTTGGAATATTACAAAATTTAAAAAGTACTTTTTTCTTAATATTAATGTTAGGAATATAAAAATTAGCTGGCCGGATGGCCTATTCTGAGCAGTGAACTAATATGTTCTTAATTTTACAGACGGATAGATAATATTGAAGATAATGACAAAAGACAGTGTTGTTCACATCATCGACAGACTGTATTGAATCTAAAAGTGTCGCTAATTGCACAAAAAAAACACGACTTTGGGACGCAGGTGTTCAAATTTACTTAGTATGGAGGAGAGGGTTTTTGGGTGGTAGCTGTGTCTAAATATAACTTTTAACGACAAAATTTTGGAGGGGAGAGAAAGGTTGGTTCAAAAATCAAGTACATTTTGTAGAAACACAAGTAGAGACGGACAGACTAACAGATAACCATCCATACTTGACTGAAGCATGACTGAAATGACTTTATGGTAGGAAATTTGAAATTCAAAAAAACCTAGGCAGTGATTGGCCACAGACAATCATATCATTAGCGCTCAGACGCGAAAGTGGGGCCATTCTTCAATAGTTGTTCAGTGATAGACACAGATTTTAAAGTGTGGTGATTTCCATATGAAAGAAAGTGTAAGAAGTTTAGGGACGCCATACTATAGCCAGCAGCTCAGCTGAGTTTTGCTAGCAATTCTGTGTTATTTATTCATAATCTGGTAAGATTGAAATTATTTCCTTATATATATTTTGAATATTGTTTCATGTTCGAGTGATTTGATACTGCCATATCGAAATCTAGCCTTACAAACAAGTAGGGATTTGCTCTAGACCCCCCGCCCTAGTCAGGGTCTAGGGACCAACAATGTACATAAACTCCAGCAGGGGTTAGGCAAGACAGATCAAGTGTTGAGAATAATGAAACATATTACCTATCCTCTTTTAGGGCAGACAACTAATAAATATTTTTCAGAACCTATAGTCTGGGAGGATCTATCTGATGTAAAACCACCATGGTAAATGTGCTGTTTGGTCAGAGAGATCTGACCTGTCTGTATGATGTGGTTGTTGTGTCAGCGTTGTGTCCAGACGTGGGTAGAGAATAGATTTTGACACATGGCCCATACTTTGATTGCAGAGCTGGGAGTTTCTGTTGTCAACAAAGCAGTGACTATTCAGTTGGTGACTTTACTCGAGTGTATCTGTGCAGTACTTGTGACAGAGACCACCATTATTGCCCGCCAGCACGGAGAGGTGGGACCACCTGATTTCAGCACCAGAGCTACAACGACAAGATGAGTGAGCCTCTGGTCTGCTGGACATTCACCAAAGCCCTTTAGTTACTAATAACCCCATAAAAATTCCCACCATTTTCTGGACACTGTGTAGTCAATATAGACAGGTGTGATGAGGCCACCCCAACAGCACAAACAGTAACTATCCTCCCAAGTAGATGACTACTAGAACATTTTAATAAAACTAACTAGTATAGTACATATATATGTACACTATTGCATTTATGATATAATATTCCATGCATTTCTTTCATAATTTCTAAATCCTTTTAAGTTCTGGTCAACCTAAAAAATTGATACAGAACAAAATAAATGTAATATAATTCTATCAAAAAATTTTACACTATTGAGTTAGTTCAGTGTGTTGTAATATTTATTAATATTATTAGTCTTGTTAAATATCTGTGGGTATATCTATAACCTATTACACCACACTACATATCATAACCCTAGACACTTTACGTAGCCACATTCATTAAAAAAAAAAAAAAATTAAGTGTGAGGTCGTAGTGGTAGCAAGAAAGGCCTTCTGACAATTCTCAACTACATTTTATTTCAGGAGCCTTCACAGCTGGCCTCATACAATTACATTTAGTAATATCATCATCATACAATACCATCAACACCACTACATAAATTGGGGGCTCGTCCGGGATAATTAGCCCAACAGTAATATTAGGATCTCCTGGTGGGAGAAATAAAAGTAGGGAAATAAATTGTAAAATTCCCTTTAACATTAAAAGTGTCCCTGCAGATAAAAGTTGGTGAATCTTCACAGCCAGTAATAATTAATTAGTTAACTGGTTAGTTAGAATTAGTTAGACTATAGTCATAAGAAGTACTTAGTGTATTTACTGGTTAGAGATTTAGCTTGTATATTATTATATTGTCTCAAAAGTATGGCGGAGCTGGCAAAATTTAGATCAGCTGCTGTGCTCACCGCGAAGGAGATGGGAATGGATGGTCAGATTTTAATTCAATACGTAACGGCTGAATGTGATAAATATATTGAAAGGGAAGATAGAAAGGTAGCTGAAGAGAAGAGGTTACAAATTGAGGCTGATAGAGAAATTAAGAGGCTGCAGATTGAGGCAGAAGAAAAACGACAGCAAAGGGAGGCAGAAGAAAAAAGGTTGACTGCCGAAAGGGAGGCAGAAGATAGAAGGTTGCAAAGGGAGGCAGAAGAAAAAAGGTTGACTGCCGAAAGGGAGGCAGAAGATAGAAGGTTGCAAAGGGAGCACGAATTACGACTAAGGGAGCTGGAATTACAAGGCCAGGCTCCTGAAAATGGTGCCAGCCTTTTGCCTCAGATGCTACGCCCAGTCTGGGAGCCTCAAACTCAGCTATGGGGTTTCATTTAGACCATTTTGTTGAAAAAGACGATGACATAGAGGGGTACCTAGGACGTTTTGAGTTATTAGCTACTACATATGGGTTAGAGAGAGAGAGGTGGAGCTTAAAGCTATCACAGGGATTGAGAGGTACTTCTTATGAAGTATTTGCTAAAATGAACAGGGAAGACCAAGACAATTATGACATGTTAAAGCAGGCTTTGTTATTAAGGTACGAGAAGAATGGTGAATTTTATCGTAAGAAATTTAGAAATGCCAAACTGTTGTCTGGGGAGACATACCACCAATTCTCTGCTAGACTAGAAACCTATTTGGAGAAATGGACGGCTCTGGGGAAGACCCAAGATCTTAAAGAAATGATCATGATTGAGCAATTGAGAGAGTCCATGGCTCCAGACATGAGAAAATTTCTCATGGAACAAGGTGCAGAGAAGTTGGGGGAAATTTTAAATGTTGCTGAGAGGTATCAGGCAGCCCAGGCAGAGGTAAGTGGTGCTAAAAAGAAGCACATAGACAATTTTAAAGCTCCACAGCAATTTAATAAATTTGATAATAGAGAGCAGGGAAATAAAGGTAGGACAAACTTTGAGCGGCCAAGAAATGACTATCGCGACAGAAACTCACAGTTCAATGACCAAAAGTTCAATGAAAGAAAACCGTTGAACCAAGGAAAAAGATGGTGTAAATGGTGCAAGAAGGATAACCATAACACCGAATTTTGTAGAAGGAAACCTTCAAACATTGCTGCAATGAAGTCGGGGACGCGAAGATTAAAGGTTAATCCTAATGGACAACAGGAACCTTATCACCCCCCAGTTTGTGAGGATGTTATTTGTAATGGGGTCACCATAAGGTGCCTTTATGATACAGGTTTGGATTATGATTCAGTTGTGAAGTCTAGCCTAGTGGACCCAAGTCAGTATACCACAGAAACAGTGGAAATACAAGGGGCGACTAAGGACATACCACTCATGACACTTCCCATCGCAAGGATAACGGTGAAAACTCGCTATGTGGAAGGAGAAATCAGAGCAGCAGTGATAGATGAACCAATCTACCCTCTGATATTGGGGTGTAGATACGTCTTCTTGGGGAATCCCGAGAAACCTGTGATCATGGCGACAGTGCAGACCAGGTCACAGAAGAAGGAGGAAGAAGGTGAACCTATAAATGCTCATCCAGAGGAGATGAGGAAGACGCAGGCTGAGGATAGGACACTCAAGCCCTGTTTTAAAAAATTGCCCAAATGCCACACACCTCCGAGCAAGGGGGAATATTTCATGAAGAACAAACTCTTATACAGGAAGGCCGGAACTGGAACAAATGGTCACAACCAGCTGGTTCTTCCCACTTCATATAGAGATAAAGTGATGGAACTCGGGCATGCGATTCCCTTCAGTGGTCACATGGGGATCAGCGCCACAGGACAGCGTATAGCTTGTCATTACTTCTGGCCAGGGATAACGGAGGATATAAAAAGATATGTCAAATCCTGCCCAGAATGTCAAAGGGTAGCTCCAAAGCACTGGACTGCTCCTGCAACTCTAGGGGAAATGCCCATAGTGGGAACACCTTTTGAGAGGGTTGCAGTGGATATTGTAGGACCTCTCACTCGGACCAAGAGGAGGAACAGTTACATCCTTACTCTGGTGGACACTTGTTCTATGTGGGGAGAGGCGGTAGCCCTGCCATCAATTGATTCAAAACATGTAGCAGAGGCACTACTTACAATATTTACCCGATTAGGATTCCCGCATCAAATCTTGACGGATAATGGATCTCAGTTCAAGGGGAAACTAACGGAAGAAGTTTTTAAGCTATTTCAAGCCAGGCACTTTCATTGTAGTCCGTACCATCCACAAGGGAACGGCCAGGTAGAGAGGTTCAACGGGACTCTCATTTCTATCCTGAGAAAGCTGGCACACGAAAAACCGGATCTGTGGGATCAATTCCTGCCCGCCGCATTGTTTGCGTACCGGGAGGTACCACATAGTTCAACCGGGATGGCTCCCGCAACTCTGCTATTTGGGAGGCCAATAAAAGGTCCTTTAGAAGCTTTATTAAGGACCTGGACAGATGAGAAGGCGGAAGAGACTGTTACCTCATCGTATCAATATGTGAACGAACTGACCAATCGTTTGAAAGCTGGATGGAAACTGGCAAATGATAATTTGAAGCAAGCCAGGAAGAAACATGCAGCATATTTTAATAGGAAGGCAAAGGACAGGGAACTGGCAGTCGGAGAGAAGGTGCTGCTTCTACTACCCGGAAGCCAGAATAAATTACAAATTGGTTGGCAAGGTCCATATACGGTTCTAGAGAAGATGTCTAGAACAAACTATAAAATTGACAAAAAGGGGAAGGAAAAAGTTTATCATGTAAACCTGTTAAAGAAGTATCTGGACAGACCACTCCAGGAAAGCACCCCCTTATTGACCCTGGCTATTGCAACCCAGATGCAAAAAGAACCACTCACCTCACATGAATACCCATTACATCCTTGTGAAACCGCAGCACAGGTAAAAGTCAGTAAGCACCTGACTAAAAACCAGAGGGAGAGAGTTCAACAGGTTCTGGAGGAACATACAGAGGTATTAACAGATAAACCAGGCCATACAAATTTGCTACAGTATGACATGAAACTGGTAGACTCAAACCCAATCTGTATGAGAGCCTATTCTATTCCGTTCGCGAAGGAGAAGGCATTGAAGGAAGAAATAGAGTATTTGTTGAAGGAGGGGATTATTTCGCACAGTGAATCATCTTTTAGTTCTAGTGTCGTTTTGTTGAGAAAACCGTCTGGGGAACACAGACTGTGCATAGATTACAGGAAACTGAATGCTGTCACAGAAGGACAAGTGGATCCATTACCAGACACAAAACAGTTATTTGGCAGACTGAACAAGGCAAAATACTTTTCAAAGGTGGATCTTAGTAAAGGCTATTACCAGATCCCAGTGAAGCCTGAAGTGAGACCTTATTTGGCTTTTAGCACTTCGGATGGACATTATGAATTCAATATGCTACCATTCGGACTGAAAAATGCTCCGAGTGTGTTTTCAAGGATGATGCGAAAATTGTTGGATCCCCTGAATAACCCATGTATCACGAATTTCATGGATGATATTCTCGTCGCCACAGAGACATTTGAAGAACACATTGAAGCTCTGGAGATGTTGTTTGATAGACTTCGGGAGGCGAACTTAACTGCTAGGCCAACAAAATGTTGTATTGGTTGCAAAGAGTTGGAATTCTTGGGACACACTGTATATCAGGGTAATATGACCCCTGATCCTAAGAACTTGGAAAAACTGCAGAGAGCACCTAGGCCACAAACAAAAAAGGACGTGCGATCATTCGTGTCGTTATGCGGATTTTATCAGAAATACATCAAAAATTTTAACGCTATTTGTGCTCCTCTGACTGATCTGACTCGCAAGGGACTTCCAGATAAAATTATTTGGACTGCACAATGTGAACTAGCGTTCCAAGAGTTAAAGGAAAAACTCACTAGCAAGCCTATTCTCAAACTGCCTGATTTGACACAGGACTTTGTCTTAAGAACCGATGCAAGTAATGTAGGACTCGGAGGGGCTTTGTTGCAAAGATCATCTTCACCTGATGGGGAACTGAAACCAGTCGCTTATGCAAGCCGTAAATTGAATAAGGCGGAACAAGGATACTCCACAAGCGAAAAAGAATGTTTAGCGTTAATCTGGGCAATAAAGAAGTTTCAAATCTATCTGTATGGTAGGACATTTGTGGTGGAGACGGACCATCAGCCTCTCGTATTCTTATCTCAGGCTAAGCATGAAAACGCAAGATTGCTGAGGTGGTCTTTATTGCTTCAACCTTATCAGTTCAGTATCCAATATATCCCAGGCAAATTGAATGTCGGTGCAGATTTCCTCAGTCGGCACCCCTGTGATCAAAATTAGAGTAGCGGCAGACGTGAGGAGTAATTTTACCTATGTGTATCGCTGGTTTTGGAACTTGCCATAGGCATGTTTTCAAGTGGGGAGATGTGTAGTGAAATTGACAGAGATACAACGGTAAAATATCTCCAAAGATAACATTTAAGGATAAAAACATAATGCGTAGGCTGCGAATAGTACATGATCGCCTAGACCGCGGGTCATCATCCTCCATAATAATTGACTTGCTAGACAGGAGGGGAACGGCGGATCAAAAAGGAAAAAAATATGACTGGAAAGATTGCGTGAGACTAGAAAGGCTAAGGAGACGCAATTGGGGGGGAAACGGAGAAAAGTCACGTTTCCCAAGTTGACATAAAAAGTAAGCAACTCGACAGAAGGGACCTTAGATATAATACGCCACAGTCATTTATTGGACGCTTTTGCAATAACAAGCCCTTGATTTGAATTCAGCGGCTAAAACGCAGATGTTTGGAATATTACAAAATTTAAAAAGTACTTTTTTCTTAATATTAATGTTAGGAATATAAAAATTAGCTGGCCGGATGGCCTATTCTGAGCAGTGAACTAATATGTTCTTAATTTTACAGACGGATAGATAATATTGAAGATAATGACAAAAGACAGTGTTGTTCACATCATCGACAGACTGTATTGAATCTAAAAGTGTCGCTAATTGCACAAAAAAACACGACTTTGGGACGCAGGTGTTCAAATTTACTTAGTATGGAGGAGAGGGTTTTTGGGTGGTAGCTGTGTCTAAATATAACTTTTAACGACAAAATTTTGGAGGGGAGAGAAAGGTTGGTTCAAAAATCAAGTACATTTTGTAGAAACACAAGTAGAGACGGACAGACTAACAGATAACCATCCATACTTGACTGAAGCATGACTGAAATGACTTTATGGTAGGAAATTTGAAATTCAAAAAAACCTAGGCAGTGATTGGCCACAGACAATCATATCATTAGCGCTCAGACGCGAAAGTGGGGCCATTCTTCAATAGTTGTTCAGTGATAGACACAGATTTTAAAGTGTGGTGATTTCCATATGAAAGAAAGTGTAAGAAGTTTAGGGACGCCATACTATAGCCAGCAGCTCAGCTGAGTTTTGCTAGCAATTCTGTGTTATTTATTCATAATCTGGTAAGATTGAAATTATTTCCTTATATATTTTGAATATTGTTTCATGTTCGAGTGATTTGATACTGCCATATCGAAATCTAGCCTTACAAACAAGTAGGGATTTGCTCTAGACCCCCCGCCCTAGTCAGGGTCTAGGGACCAACAATGTACATAAACTCCAGCAGGGGTTAGGCAAGACAGATCAAGTGTTGAGAATAATGAAACATATTACCTATCCTCTTTTAGGGCAGACAACTAATAAATATTTTTCAGAACCTATAGTCTGGGAGGATCTATCTGATGTAAAACCACCATGGTAAATGTGCTGTTTGGTCAGAGAGATCTGACCTGTCTGTATGATGTGGTTGTTGTGTCAGCGTTGTGTCCAGACGTGGGTAGAGAATAGATTTTGACACATGGCCCATACTTTGATTGCAGAGCTGGGAGTTTCTGTTGTCAACAAAGCAGTGACTATTCAGTTGGTGACTTTACTCGAGTGTATCTGTGCAGTACTTGTGACAGAGACCACCATTATTGCCCGCCAGCACGGAGAGGTGGGACCACCTGATTTCAGCACCAGAGCTACAACGACAAGATGAGTGAGCCTCTGGTCTGCTGGACATTCACCAAAGCCCTTTAGTTACTAATAACCCCATAAAAATTCCCACCATTTTCTGGACACTGTGTAGTCAATATAGACAGGTGTGATGAGGCCACCCCAACAGCACAAACAGTAACTATCCTCCCAAGTAGATGACTACTAGAACATTTTAATAAAACTAACTAGTATAGTACATATATATGTACACTATTGCATTTATGATATAATATTCCATGCATTTCTTTCATAATTTCTAAATCCTTTTAAGTTCTGGTCAACCTAAAAAATTGATACAGAACAAAATAAATGTAATATAATTCTATCAAAAAATTTTACACTATTGAGTTAGTTCAGTGTGTTGTAATATTTATTAATATTATTAGTCTTGTTAAATATCTGTGGGTATATCTATAACCTATTACACCACACTACATATCATAACCCTAGACACTTTACGTAGCCACATTCATTAAAAAAAAAAAAAAAATTAAGTGTGAGGTCGTAGTGGTAGCAAGAAAGGCCTTCTGACAATTCTCAACTACATTTTATTTCAGGAGCCTTCACAGCTGGCCTCATACAATTACATTTAGTAATATCATCATCATACAATACCATCAACACCACTACAGCGTGTGTAGTAATTGGACTGAGACAAACATGTAGTACATTTAAAATGATTGAATCGAAGTTAAATTGGTATACTTACAAATAACAAAATTTAAAAATCACTTTAAGTTTAACAGTTTTAAAGAAAGGAATAATAGTTAGTTACAAAATGAAGTTTTCATCGCTCGGGTGATGGTTTTTGGATAAGAAGTTCAAGTGGCGGCATATAGGTTAACTTAGCTGCCAATGATGATTCTAATCCTCCTCCTGATGGGTAGGTTTTTATCTGTACTCTGCTGTCACTCGTCTCTGGTCAAAGTTCAAGCGCCGCACGTTCCCAGAACGTCAAGGAGTAACGGCTAAGCTGGTCCTGCTTCTGTCTATAAGACCCTTGATAAGGGTGGATTTGAGCTGAAATGATAACTTGCCACCCCTATCGACACCTGGTATTAAAGTGCAAGATGTAGGTGTCTTCTCTGATTTAGAATGTTGCTGTGTGTGTTGCAGTAGAACAGTTCACAGGGTACACCACAGGCAACATGACGTGTAGAGTCATAGAAATGGTAACTTCGCTTTAGTTTTATACCATTTATTGCACGCCACAAAACAGTCATGATATTTATGTCATCACCAGCATAGTATAACGAATGCAGCATTCAAAATCATATTAACTGATAGTCATGTAGGATTCAATACTCAATAGTTGTATTGTAAACAGATATCATAAAGTTCTGGTTCGTGAAGCTGTATAAATAATATATATAACTTCTGCAACAGTGTCAGCTGCAGATCTTCAATGTTCATAGACAATAATAAATGCTCCCTTTCTGATGCTAGCAGATCAGATGTATACAATAAGTCCGTTTACTGTCTGCACGTGAATAGCATACTGGGCATACAGGTCAAACCGACCTTTATAACGTTTCTAAGTCTAACCATCTGACTTGGAAGTGATCTCTGATATAACGAATCCTGGAACACAGACAATAGTCTTGTTGGTCTAGAGCGACCCATATATATATATATATAACTAGTTCAGGTATAAAGATACCGGTGGCGAAAAACCTAGTCAAAGTACCTCTCCATTTTGAATCACACAGGCGAGCAAGGAGCGACAAAATGACGAACTTCTAGATGATAGCAAAAAGTTCGCTACAAGAGGAATTACCTTTCTTCGGAAATCAACCACGAACATATGCCTCCAGGCAGGCTTGAATAATACTGGGAAATAGTCTAGTTAGCTAACTAACCCACAAAGACAACGTATTTCCCTCAGAAAATTACAAGACGCAGGTTGCGTCCGCTCGCTACTCAGACCATTTCTAAACTGCCCAGCTGGCCGGAACATGCAGAACGAACTCCCAGTTTTTGACATGCGCAGAACTCATCTACGTGAGTATCAATTCACACAAAGCGGTTCTAAGAACATTCGAGATAAAAGTCTTACACAGTCGCGCCTTTTATGGTCATGAACAGAAGCGTTAAGACAGGTTTCAGACATCTACAACAGTTGACTGATACTACCAAATAAGGAGATATGGTCACGCTTCGTTCAAGAAATTATAGACCGAACGTGTCTCTATACAAGAGAAGGCAAACTCCTAAAAAATTGTAGTCTCAATAACTCGGGTTATGTCCCTTTGACTGTAAAAAAACATAATACACATTTCAGTCAAAAAATGATCATACATACGAAAAGTGATCATACAAAGACTTTGGAAAAAGTAATTATTTGTGCGTAACATTACCGCACCCTCCCGGGAAAAAAAAATGAAACATTTTTTTTAAAAATCCTGGAGCCGAAAAAATCTAGGCTCCTAACGCACGTATGATGCGCGGATATATACCTAACAAACTAGCTCAACACATGGAGCGAAACTGAGATCATATCCCAGGTCCTTAGAGAAAAAAATGTATCTAAGTATTCGCGTATATATTCCAGGAAGGTGCCACCAACACAAGCCACCAT